>PISX010012335.1:0-61245 GCA_004024625.1 Mellivora capensis | reverse complement strand
GGTCTTGGGATCGAGCCCCGCATTGGGCTCTCTGCTCAGCGGGGAGCCTGCTTCCTCCTCTCTCTGCCTTCTTCTCTGCCTACTTGTGATCTCTGTCAAGTGAATAAATAAAATCTTTAAAAATAAATAAGTAATTAAACAGGACTATTTTGAGTGTATAAAGTGGAAATAACCTCATTTAACCTTAACTTCCCTAGATGCTCATCTCCAACTATAGCCACACTAGGGTTAGGATTTCAACAAAACAATTTTGGAAGGACACAGATATTCAGTCCGTAGCACATTTAGTAGCCAGTAAAAAAATACACCAGGGGAAAAAGCTCACGTTCATAATATCAACAGAGAATGACAAGCTTCTTAGGAATATATCTGATACAATGTTGGAATTTTTTTAAAAGATTTTATTTATTTATTTGTCAGAGAGAGAGAGCACAAGCAGGCAGAATGGCAGGCAGAGGCAGAGAGAAAAGCAGGCTCCCTTATGAGCAAGGAGCCCAATGTGGGACTCGATCCCAGGATCCTGGGATCATGACCCGAGCTGAAGGCAGCAGCTCAACTGACTGAGCCACCCAGGCATCCCTCAATGTTGAATTAAAAAAAAAAAAAAGACTTTATTTATTTGACAGAGCACAAGAACTGGGGAGGGGCAGAGGGAGAGGGAGAAATAGGCCCCTCCCTGAGCAGGGAGCCTAACATAGGAGTGCCTTATGATTTTTTAAAAAAAGATTTTATTTATTTATCTGACAGAGATCACAAGTAGGCAGAGAGGCAGGCAGACAGGAGGAAGCAGGCTCCCTGCTGAGCAGAGAGCCCGATGTGGGGCTTGATCCCAGGACCCTGGGATCATGACCTGAGCACAAGGCAGAGGCTTTAACCCACTGAACCACCCAGGCGCCCCTGGACTCTTGATTTTGGCTCAGGTTGTGATCTAAGGGTCATGAGATCAAGCCCTGTGCTGGGCTCTGCTGGGCATGGAGCCTCTGTAGAATCCCCTTTCTTGGAACACCTGGGTAGCTCATTTGGGTAAGCTTCGGCCTTTAGCTCAGGTCATGATGCCAGGGTCCTCAGATTGAGTCCCACATCGGGCTTCTCACTCAGCGGGGAGCCTGCTTTTCTCTGCCTCTCCCTGCTTGTGCTTTCTCTCTGACAAATAAATAAAAAAATTTTAAGAAAGATTTTATTTATTTATTTATTTATTTGACAGACAGAGATCACAAGTAGGCAGAGAGGCAGGCAGAGAGACGGGGAGGGAAGCAGGCTCCCCCGCTGAGCAGATAGCCTGACGAAGGACAGGATCCCAGGAACCCGAGATCATGACTTGACCTGAAAGCAGAGGATTAACCCACTGAGCCACCCAGGGGCCCCAAATAAATATTTTTTAAAAATTCTCTTTCTCCCTCTCCATCTGCCCCTCCCCTTCTCCCTTTCTACCAACCAACCAAACAAACAAAAAAACCTTACATAAAAATGATTTATGAATAAAATAAGAAAATTCTATTAAAGTTCATAAAAGAACTGAAAAATTCATGGGGCACCTGGCTGGCTCAGTGGGTAGAGAATGTGACTTTTTTTTTTTTTTTAAGATTTTGTTTATTTATCTGACAGAGTGAGATCACAAGTAGGCAGAGAGGCAGGCTCCCTGTTGAGCAGAGAGCCCCATCCAGGGCTCTATCCCAGGACCCTGAGATCATGACCTGAGCCAAAGGCAGAGGCTTTGGCTTAATACTTTGGACTTAATACTAATTCTGCAAAAACTGAAGATATATAAGTATCTGATGTTTTAGCACTCATGTGAAATAGTCCCATCCTAAATTTAGTGGAGGAAAACCTTTTTAAACAAAACAAAACAAAACAAAACTGGATTAGTAATTAAATTGTAGGCCTCATGGGATATTATGTTGGATTTTTAAATCTTTCCTTTGAGTCTATGCAAATAAGTACATAACTGATTAAAAAAAAAAAAAGCCACCCAGGTGCCCCGAGAATGTGACTCTTGATCTTGGGGTTGTAAGTTCAAGCCCCATGTTGGCTGTAGAGATAAGTTAAAAATAAAATCTAAGGGGTGCCTCTGTGGCCTAGTTGGTTGAGATCTGCTTTCTGCTCAGGTCATGATCTGGGGATCCTGGGATCCAGTCCCACTTGGGCTCCCTGCTCCCTACTTATGTGTGCTCTCTCTCTTTCTCAAAAAAAATCTTTCAAAAAAGGCTAAAAAAATCATTAAAAATTTTTATTTTTAAAAAAATTTTTTTAAGGGTTAAACAATTTTTTTTAGGTTTTATTTATTTGAAATACAGAGATCACAAGTAGGCAGAGAGGCAGGCAGAGAGAGAGAAGGGGAAGCAAGGCTCCCCGAAGAGCAGAGAGCCCCATGCGGGTTTCCATCCCAGGACTGACTCTGGGATCATGACCTGGCTGAAGGCAGAGGGTTTAACCCACTGAGGCACCCCAGGGTTAGACAATTTTTAAAAAGATTTTACTTATTTATTAGCACAAGCAGGGGCAGAAACAGACTCCCTGCTGAGCCGGCACCCCCCCCCCCGCCCCCCAGAATGTATTTTTAAGTTTAAAAAGTTCGTTTCATTTTATTGAGGTGATTATACTTTCCTTTCGACTTATTGATATGGTAATATTAAAAAAAATTTTTTTTTAAATTTATTTATTTGTCAGAGAGGGAGAGAGAGAGAGTGAGCACAGGCAGACAGAGGCAGAGGGAGAAGCAGGCTCTCTGCCGAGCAAGATCCCGCCCGATGTGGGACTCGATCCCAGGACGCTGGGATCATGACCTGAGCCGAAGGCAGCTGCTTAACCAACTGAGCCACCCAGGCGTCCCTGATATGGTAATATCAAGGAATATCCCAACTTTCCTGTATTCCTACTTTGTTATGATATATTTTCCTAAGGTATTGCCAGCTTCTCTCTGTTGATAATTTCTCAAGGTAGTCATAATTTTTGCACCGGTAATCATAATCAGGTTTCATCTGAGCTCCTTTCTCAAACCATACATATGTCAATTTTGGTGACTTTATGGTGACTAATCAATAGAAAACTTCCTTCTTCTATTTCCTCTGTAAGAGGAATTCTCTGATCACTGTAAGAATTCTCTGATCACTGGATGTTTGAAAGAATTTCCCAGAAACTCAATAATGCTTTTTGTCACAGGATCTCTGAAACTGTCTTCATCTTTACTCATGAAGTGGTTTCTCCTTTCTTGAGTCAAATCTGACACATTCATTCCTGGAGAATCATTTGTTTCACCAAGAATTCCGAATTTCTTAGTATAGATAGGATTCTCATTCAACTTTCTACATGTCTGCGGTTATTCTTGTTTTGTCACCCCACCCCTCTGTCTGTGTAAGGTGATAGGTTCCCCCAATAATGGTCCGTGATCAAAGAAGCGAGACTGATACAAAGTGAAGGTCAAGCAAAGCTTTATTTCATGCCAAGGATCGAGAATCAAACCGACCAGCCGGGCCGTCTCTTACAAGGAGGCGACCCCTCTCGGCCTCACAGACTAACTTTTATAGAGCAAAGGCCGTGTGGTTGAGCCTGGCCACACACAGGTGGCCAATGAGATTGCAACACACAGAGAAAGCTGCACAGTCATGCTAGGTCACACACGGGTGGCCAATTGAATTTCGATTTACCCTAGTAGATATTTGGACTAGCCTATCACCTTGGTCAGAACTGGTGCCCAAAAGGCAGGGCCCACTGTCCTTGGTAGCTCCGGAGACAGTATGCACGCCCCACTGATTGGCTGTCTCCACCTGGCCTGACCAGAGCTTGTATCTGGGCTTTGCAAGTAAGTTCCTCTGGGAGGGGCAGGGGCAATCTAAGTTTACTGCATAAACAACAAAATGGCTCCCTCTAAGTAGGCCCTTACATAAAAGTAGTGACTTGTTTATAACTTTCCCCCACAGCTCTCAAATTATGGATCTTTACTTTTTCCTGTTAATTCTTATCAACTTAATGTAAATGTACTTATACATCTTATTTCCTCAGTTGAATTCTTTTTTTTTTTTTAATTTATTTATTTGTCAGAGAGAGGGAGAGAGAGCGAGCGAGCAAGCACAGGCAGACAGAGTGGCAGGCAGAGGGAGAAGCAGGCTCCCTGCCGAGCAAGGAGCCCGATGTGGGACTCGATCCTAGGACGCTGGGATCATGACCTGAGCCGAAGGCAGCTGCTTAACCAACTGAGCCACCCAGGCGTCCCCCTCAGTTGAATTCTTAAGCCAGTTGTCTTTTTTTTTTTTTTCCCCCCTTTTTTTAACATATTGATGGATTTGTATTCCTAGTCTTTTGAGATCCTAATCCTCCACGTTTCTCCTGGAGGCACGTTCACACCGCTCTCTCCCGGGCAGCCGGTCACAGGCGAGTCTCCAGACGACCCGCGACCCCAGACGCAGGGACGCCTACGTGCCACGGGTCCTTGTGGGAAATGTAGTTCAAAGGCGACTTCCTGCCGTTAAGCTGACCAAAAAAAAAAAAAAGAAAGAAAAAAAAAATAAAGGCGTTTTTCCCTCGCGCACGCGTACTCCACTCGAACGGCCCCTAACGCTTTCGGGTTGCGCCCCTTCTTTGTCCTTCGCCGCCCAGAGAGAGGCGAGTGTGGGCGTCTCTGTGCGCGCGCCCGGATGTCCGTGCGCGCGCCCCCGGCTCCACAGCAGCCCCGCCGGGATTCGCCGACCCAGGGGCACCGCACGACGCCCGCGGGCCAGGGAGGCGTGCGGGCCGGGGGCGCAGGCAGGCCTGGGGCGGGGCAGCGGCGAGTCTGGGGGCGCTGGGGCCGGTCACGTGGCTCCTGGGCCTGCGCGTCCGCCAACGGAGGCCTGGGGTCGGTGCCGGCCTTCGCGGGTATTCCGGGGCGGATTTCCTCCGGGCCGGCGGGTGGGAGGCGTGCGGGGGTCTCGCGGGGAGGACCTGTGGGTCGTGTCTGGCCTGCAGGCTTGGAGGCCTGTGGGCGCCGGCGCGTGGGCGGGCGGGGGTTCGGCGTTCGCGGGAGGCGCGGCGGGGCGCGGGATGAGTGAGGGGGCGTGGGGTCTGCGCCCGCGTCCGGGGACGCTCGCGTTCGTGGGTGAGGCCTTAAAGAGCTCCTCCGCCGGTCGTCGGTGGGTGTCCGGGGGCCGCGACCACGGGGCACGTGCGCTCCGCGGTGCTGGGAGCCCCCCCACCCCCCGCCCCGTCTGCGCAGAGGGCTTGGGGTCCCTGGGACTTCCCTAGCCTCCCGGCTGTGCAGAGGGCCTGGGGGCTCTGGGACCTCCCGCCCCGCCCGGCTGCGCAGAGGGTCTGGGCTCCTGCTGTCAGGGTGATTTCCCTGCTGGGCCTCCCGTCCCCCCTCCGGTTCGGCTTCACCGGGCTAGCTCTGCCTCTAATCAGTAGACTTGTTTTTAAAGGCTTCTCTACTAAAACAAAAAAACCCAAAACCAGAGAAGAAAAACCCCAAGTAGTTTTTGGCAGCAGCTGGCTGCTGGGGCTTGAAGTTCTCTCTGCTTGTGGGCCACCCCTGCCATTTTGGACCCTCCACTCACGGTTTCTGGGTCTCACGTTTATCTCCTGAAAATGAAGGAGTGCCAGGAAAGGGTTCCTTCCTTCCTTCCTCCTTTCCTTTCTTCTTTCCTTTCTTTCTCCCAGTTCTGGTGCTTTTTGCTGTCATTAACACTTTTAGTTATTTTAATTATTTGTTGTTTGTTTCAACTGTGTGGTGGTGAACTGAACTGTGTTCCTGGGTCAAACGCTTTACATTTAAAAGGATAATGTTGATACTTTTTTCTAAGTTTTTTTTTTTATAAGGCATTTAAAAAAAAAGATATTTATTTATTTATTTGACAGAGATCACAAGTAGGCAGAGAGAGGAGGAAGCAGGCTCCCTGCTGAGCAGAGATCGGGACCCAAGCTGAAGGCAGAGGCTTAACCCACTGAACCACCCAGGCGCCCCTTCTTTTATGAATTTAAAATGTGTTCATTGTGGGCGCCTGGGTGGCTCAGTGGGTTAAGCCGCTGCCTTCGGCTGGGGTCATGATCTCAGGGTCCTGGGATCCAGCCCCACATCTGGCTCTCTGTTCAGCAGGGAGCCTGCTGTCCGGCGTCCCCCCGCCCCCTTCTGATCTCTGTCTCTCTGTCAAATAAATAAGTCTAAAAAAAAAATGTGTTCATTGTCAGTTTGGAGCGACTAGATAAATAGACTCAAATGAAAACCTTTCATGATCCCATCAGCAGGAGACAGTCACTGTTAATGTTTTGATACGTTTCTTTTTTATTTATTTAAGAAAAAAATTTTTAATTTATTTGTCAGGGAGAGAGAGCGAGCGAGCACAGGCAGACAGAGTGGCAGGCAGAGGCAGAGGGAGAAGCAGGCTCCCCGCTGAGCAAGGAGCTCGATGTGGGACTCAATCCCAGGATGCTGGGATCCTGACCCGATTAGAAGGCATTCGCTTAACCAACTGAGCCACCCAGGCGTCCCTTGATACATTTCTTGTAGTCAGTTGATATATGTATAATTTTAGTACATCCTATTTATATTTCTTTAACGAAACAAAATTGGGAGTATGCTGTTTGAAGCCATTAGGATATATTACAGATATCTTTTGTTAAGGTGGACTGTTTTGTTCCGTGGGGGGAATTTTTTCAGCTGGCCCCTGAGAACTTATCTTCCTTTTGTTTTGTTTGTTTTTGGTTTGATTTTAAATGGGCTCCACATCCAGTGTGGAGCCCAATGCAGGGCTTGAATCCATGACCCTGAGATGCAGACCTGAGCCAAGAGCGGGAGTCAGGCACTTACTTAATCGGCTGAGCCATCCAAGTGCCCTACTTTCTTTTGTTTTTATCCTTAGTTTGCCATGGAGGCATTATTTCTGGACAGGGGACTGAATGGTGCCAGTATTGGAATGAGGCCTTTGCCCACCCTCACCCCCCACTTTTGTTGAGGGGATGTGACTGCAGGCCTTCGGGAACACCGAGTGGGGCCAGTGGGCTGGATCTGCCACTTCATGGGTATGTCATCGATGTTGGGCAAGTTGCTGAACCTCTGAGCCTTACGACTTTCCGTAATGGGTACTGATGCATTAAGAAAAAACCCCAAACAGGGTGCCTGGGTGGCTCAGTGGCTTAAGCATCTGCCTTCCGCTCAGGTCATGATCTCAGGGTCCTGGGACCGAGCCCCTTGTTGGACTCCCTGCTCGTCGGGAAGTCTGCTTCTCCCTCTCCCACTCCCCCTGCTTGTGTTCCCTCTCTCTCTGTCAAATAAATAATCATTAAAAAAAAAAACAGTATGATGTATAATACATCTGATATAGTAAGTAATAAATGTTATTTTTTATTATTCTCTCCCTTTCCCCTGAAATTCCTTCAGAACCTGATGCTAAGTGGAACTACACGATGGTGACAGTTGCCCCTTCATTCTGGAGACACATGTGAAAGCTGCCACAGGGAGAGCTGCGTGGTGCGCAGGAAGCTGCCAAGGTACACAACACTAGCAGTCTGGTCAAATTGGGCCTCTGTTTGCTGAGAGGACACGTGGGAGCCTATAAAACAGCTCAGGAAAAACTTGTCGGAACGTTCAGTTTTCAGAAATGTATTTTAAATTCAGAGTGAGGTTGAGTCTACATTTTTCTGAATAAGAAATGTTGTTAGAAATAATACCACCACACTGAGGGCTTGTCACACTTGTTCACTTGAAATTCTCAACTCCATGTGTTTTCTATACCAAGTCTACACCTGGTTTTTTTCCTTTGAGAGGGAGTAGGGAAGGGACGGGGAGAAGGAGAGAGACTCAAGCAGACTCCCCACTGAGCATGTCTAACGCAGGGCTCCATCCCAGGAGCCCAAGATCATGACTTGAGCCGAAGGCAAGAGTTGAACGCTTAACTCACTGCCCCCCAAGGTGCTCCTTAAGTCCACGTCATTTTGACATGACGAGTTTTCTACTCTTGGTAAGTTTTCGTTGAAACCTAAGTAAACTTTACTGAGTAGCCTTTGACAACAATTACAAAGGAAATTTTAAAATGACACTGTGAATTTAAGGAAATGGTTTACATGATAAACATAGTTTTATTTGTCACAGTGCCAGAATGTTTATTATGTGAAATGAAGTGAAAGTATAATGCAAAGCAAATGACATTTGTTGTCAGTATGTTTTCCTGGTTTGTGGTGTGTGTGTACAGGGGGCGGTTGTGTGGATTTAATTCACTTTTTTTTTTTTTTTTCCAACCACGAAAAGGTTTTTCCTTTTTTTTTTTTTTAAGATTTTATTTATTTATTTGATAGAGAGAGATCACAAGTAGGCAGAGAGGCAGGCAGAGACAGGGGGGGAAGCAGCTCCCCGCTGAGCAGAGAGCCCGAAATGGGGCTCGATCCCAGGACTCTGGGATCATGACCTGAGCTGAGGCAGAGGTTTAATCCACTGAGCCACCCAGGTGCTCCAACCTTTTTTTTTTTTTTGAGATTTTTAAAAATTTTTATTTATTTGACAGAGATCACAAGTAGGCAGAGAGGCAGGCAGAGAGGGGGAGGCAGGCTCCCTGCTGAGCAGAGAGCCTGATGTAAGGCTGGATCCCAGGACGCTGGGATCATTGTAACCCACTGAGCCACCCAGGTGCCCCTACATATAGTTAAATTTGTTGACTGTTTTTCTTTTAATTATTTTTTTTTAAAGATTTTATTTATTTATTTGACAGACAGAGATCACAAGCAGGCAGAGAGGCAGGCAGAGAGAGGGGTGGAAGCAGGCTCCCTGCTGAGCAGAGAGCCCGATGTGGGGCTGGATCCCAGGACTCTGGGACCATGACCTGAGCCAAAGGCAGAGGCTAAACCACTGAGCCACCCAGGCGCCCCTTAATTATGATTTTTGCCTTTGCATTGTATATAGGGACATTTTCCCCCAAATTACACAAATGCTGTGGGGTTTTTTTTTAAAAGACTTTTTTCACATTAAAAAAAAAAAGATTTTATTTATTTATTTGAAAGTGCAAGCAGGGAGAGCAGCAGAGGGAGAGGGAGAAGCAGACTCCCCACCCAGCAGGAAGCTTGCTGCAGGACTCCATCCCAGGACCCTGGGATCATGACCTGAGCCCAAAGGCAGATGCACAACTGACTGAGCCACCCAGGCGCCCACCCCCCTTCTTAAGTTAACATATAACGTATTTGTTTCAGGGGTACAGGTCTGTGATTCATCAGTCTTAACATAATACCCAGCGTCCCCAAAACACATGCCTCCCCAGTGTCCATCCCCCAGCCACCCCATCCCGCAGGCCCCCCTCCCCTCCAGCAACCCTCAGTTTGTTTGCTGACATTGAGTCTCTTGTGGTTTGTCTCCCTTTTTGGTTTCATCCTGTTTCATTTTTTTCTCTCTTCCCCTATGATCCTCTGTCTTGTTTCTCAGATTCTACATATCATTGAGATCACATGATAATTGTCTTTCTCTGATTGACGTAATTTCACTTAGTATAATACATGTCATTGCAATGGCAAGATTTCGTGGGTTTTTGTTTTTTTTTTAAGATTTTATTTATTTATTTGTCAGAGAGAGAGAGCGAGTACAGGCAGAGTGGCAGGCAGAGGGAGAAGCAGGCTCCCCACGGAGCAAGGAGCCCGATGTGGGACTCGATCCCAGGACGCTGGGATCATGACCTGAGCCAAAGGCAGCTGCTTAACCAACTGAGCCATCCAGGAGTCCCTCCTGGGGGGTTTTTGATGGATGCATAGTATTCCATTATGTATATATACCACATCTTTACCCATTCATCTGCTGATGGACATCTAGGTTCTTTCCATAGTTTGGCTATTGTGGACATTGCTGCTATAAACATCAGGGTGGGGGTGCCTGGGTGGCTCAGAATGCCTCTGCATTCAGCTCAGGTCATGATCCCAGGGTCCTGGGATCGAGCCCCGCATCGGGCTCTCTGCTCGGCAGGGAGCCTGCTTCCTCCTCTCTCTTTGCCTGCCTCTCTGCCTACTTGTGATCTCTCTCTGTCAAATAAATAAATAAAATCTTAAAAAAAAAAATCAGGGTGCTTCACTTCTGTTTTCTTAAGGCATTGTTGTGGTTTAAATGAAAATCCATATTGAATTAGTTTGTTGTAATGTGAGAGACAAAACTAGCCTTATTTTCTTTTAAATGTTAATCACTTCTGTTCAATAAACAAGCCAGTTTTACTCATGGCTTTGAAATGCCACATTTGGGGTGCCTGGGGGGGTCTGTCCATTAAGTAAGTGCTTTCGGCTTAGGTCTTGATCCCAGGGTCCCGGGATTGAGTCCCGCATCAGGCTTCCTGCTTGCGGGGCGGGGGTGGGGGTGGGGGTGGGGGGTGTCTGCTTCTCCCTCTGCCCCTCCCCCTGCTCGTGTGCATGGTCTCAAATAAATAAATAACATCTTAAGAAAAAAAAGAAAGAATGCCACATTTATTGTCTGCTAAATTCCTACATATTTGAAGTATAATGCTTCATGCATCTACATGTCTTTTATGGAGACAGTGTAAAATGTTTTTAATTATTTGTACCTGTTTATATTATGTGGGCCTGTTCACATTCATTATTTTGTAATTTTTTAAAAAGATTTATGTTATTTGGGAGTGTGCATGTGTGTTGGGGGAGGGGAAGAGGGAGAATCTTCCAGCAGACTCCCTGCTGAATGCAGAGCCGAGCCTGACTCTTGAGATCACAGCCTGAGCCAAACTGAAGAGACAGTCGCTTAACCAGGTAAGCCACCCAGGTGTCCCAATTACTGTGTATTTCTAAAAGTGTCCAAGCTCTTCCTGAACCTTTTTTCTTCCAGATGAACTTTAGAATTGCTTCTTAAAGAAAACCTTTTTGAGATTATGGTTGGAGTCAACTAAAGACATAAATCATTTGGGGCTAAATTACTTTACCAGGAAGTCTTCCTATCCCAGAGCAAGACCAGATTGTGCATGTATGAAGCCTCTTTTTATACTCCCCATTAGTTGTTTTAGTGTCTTTCATATGGGTCTTACATGTTTCTTGTCCGATGATAGTCGTACATAATTTCTGTGTTTTTTTTCTTTTCTTTTTTTAAGATTTTATTTATTTATTTGACAGAGATCACAAGTAGGCAGAGGGAGAGGGGGAAGCAGGCTCCCTGCTCAGCAGAGATCATGACCTGAGCCAAAGGCAGGGGCTTAACCCACTGAGCCACCCAGGCACCCCTGTGGTTTTTTCTTTGAGAGTAGATTTTATTTCCCATATACATTTTTGCTAAAAATATCCAAACAGAGGGCACCTGGGTGGCTCAGTCGTTAAGCGTCTACCTTTGGCTCGGGTCATGATCCCTGGGTCCTGGGATCGAGCTCTGCATCGGGCTCCCTGCTCAGCGGGAAGCCTGCTTCTTCTCCCACTCTTCCTGCTTATGGTCTCTCTCTCGCTGTTTCTCTCTCTATCAAATAAATAAAAAAAAAAGCAAAAAAAAAAACCCCAAACAGTTTCCCTATCCCTTAAGATTGGTTGTCTGGGTGTGGTAACGGAGGTCATAGTTTCTTTTCTTTTTTTTTTTTTTTTTAAAGATTTTATTTATTTATTTGTCAGAGGGAGAGAGAGCGAGCACAGGCAGACAGAGTGGCAGGCAGAGGCAGAGGGAGAAGCAGGCTCCCTGCCGAGCAAGGAGCCCAATGCGGGACTCGATCCCAGGACGCTGGGATCATGACTTGAGCTGAAGGCAGCCGCTTAACCAACTGAGCCACCCAGGCGTCCCTCGGAGATCATAGTTTCTTACTTGGCTTGTATATATTGCTGAATTTTGCCATCATGTCTCACTGCTGCAGTCATAATTATGGCTAATACCTGTGTAATGCTCACGTGTCAGCTTCTGTTCTAAGATACGTGTGTTTTCACTATCTAAAGGCATTGTTTCTTGTGTAACTGGGAGAAACCTCAGTTAGTGTTTCTGAGCTGGTGCTGACCTTTGCATCGCAGAAGACACGAGAGGGAGGGAAGAAGCGCTTGTTCCTTTAGGCGGTGCCTGTTAGTATGGATCGGGGGCAGCAGGCCGCTCGGGTGTGTTCCTGTGGAAATGGGGCCGGACGCGTGCCCGGAGAGGAGAGCTAACCTGAGGATGTACGGCGTGTGTCTGTGCACACACACACACGGGCCGTGCTTCTGGCAGGGAGCGCCTTGAACGAAGGACGGAGGAGACACGGCGCTGCAGTCCTGCTGCCTGGCAGCTGTGCGTCCCTCCGAAGACCTGCAGCCGCGTCTGGTAACCCGGAGTTTCTGTGAAATGCCTCCCTGGCTTGTCTGTGAGGGTCAGATTATAAAGTGCTCAGAGAGAATTCACATGTTGTCCGTTGTTACTACAAGGATTACTCACTTTCCTTTTATTTATTTATTTTTTAAAAATGTCTTTAATTTTTTTTTTTTAAGATTTTATTTATTTACTTGACAGAGAGAGATCACAGTAAACAGAGAGGCAGGCAGAGAGGGAAGCAGGCTCCCTGCTGAGCAGAGAGCCCGATGTGGGACTCGATCCCAGGACCCTGAGATCATGACCTGAGCCGAAGGCAGCGGCTTAACCCCCTGAGTCACCCAGGCGCCCTCACTTTCCTTTTATTATTTCATTTCTTCCTCAGAATCCCACTGTTAAGTGGACCCAGAGGTCCACTTTATCCTCACAATTCTAACAAGTAAAAAAATGAGGCTTAAAAGCTAAGAAAGGAGCATTTGGCATAAGGAGGGCCATTACACCATGATTAAAGCATAATCTTCCAGAAATATACAACCTCCGTATTTCGAACAATATGGCTTTAAACATTTAATGCAAATTATAATATGATTACAAGGTAAAATTTACCAATCTGTTATCTCATTGGGAGATTTTAACAGCTTCCATCAGAAGTTGCTAGAACTGGCAACTTCTAAATTGTAAATTGAGGGGGTTGTGGAAGACTTTCTCTGCTGTGTAAAGATAAAGTTTGTCTGGGGACGCCTGGGTGGCTCAGTTGGTTGGACGACTGCCTTCGGCTCGGGTCGTGATCCCGGAATCCCGGGATCGAGTCCCGCATCAGGCTCCCAGCTCCACGGGGAGTCTGCTTCTCCCTGGGACCTTCTCCTCGCTCATGCTCTCTCTCACTGTCTCTTTCTCTCAAATAAATAAATAAAATCTTTAAAAAAAAAAAAAAGATAAAGTTTGTCTGGTTTTGCCCAAAGTCATGTAGCCAGTGGTGGGAGCAGCTGGTTGAAATTCAAGTCTTTTTTTTTTTTTTTAAGATTTTTTTAATTTATTTTTTTGACAGGGAGAGAGATCACAAGTAGGCAGAGAGGCAGGCAGAGGGGGAGGGGAAGCAGGCTCCCCGCTGAGCAGAGAGCTCAATGTGGGACTGGATACCAGGACCCTGGGATCATGACCTGAGCCAAAGGCAGAGGCCCAACCCACTGAGCCACACAGGCACCCCTCAAGTCTGTTTTATTTATTTATTATTTTTATTTTTTAAAGATTTATTTATTTATTTATTTATTTGACAGAGATCACAGGTAGGCAGAGAGGCAGGCAGAGAGGAAGCAGACTCCCTGCTTAGCAGAGAGCCCGATGCGGGGCTTGATCCCAGGACCCCGGGATCATGACCCGAGCCGAAGGCAGAGGCTTAACCTACTGAACCACCCAGGCGCCCCTCAAGTCTGTTTTAATACAAATCACTTAAGCTCTCCCAATTCCCATCTGTCTGAAATAGAGTTGTACTTCGTTACACCTGTGAGAGCGATTGATCCTACAGTGTCTAGAGTGAGCAGTGAGCAGGTTAGCAGAAGTTCTTTATTTCTGATATTTCTGGATCTGTGTGTCACAGACTTCCGTTCTTCTGTACCATATCCTGTTCTTAACCCAGGCAGCCCCGTGTCCGTCATTTAGAACCACAGATGATCGTGAACGCCTGGTTCCTAGCAAGAGGGGAAGAGATCTTAGGTGCAGTGTGAGTATACGCCTCAGAGTGCTTTTGTTTCTAAGTCCATAGATCCCGGTTACCCGCAGAAAAGCCTGCCCATGTGGTGTGAGGAAGGAGCTCCTAGAGCCAGGACCCCGCTCCCAGTGTGAGAGGCACAGCCACTGCCTGGCGGAGTACGGGGCCAGAGCTGAAGAGGCTCAGGGTGCAGCAGGGCTCAGAGCTACTCATCTTGCAACAGGAAATGACCATGTTACAGGTGAGGTGACTGCTGTTTTGTTTTCCAGTGCACTGGAAGGGGTGGCTCTGTCTTCTAGGGAAACAAGTTTAAGTAGTCGAGAGGTCATGGGAAAAGAGCCTCAGCGTAGAAGACCCGGGTTGGGGCACAACTATAGCAGTGGTGGGGTCAGAGGCGCAGGCTCCTTGCACTGGGGAAAAGCCATGTGTAACTTTCGACTCCCCCGAACCTTCACTCACAGCCCGCTGTTGACCAGAAGCCTTACCAGTAACGGGTGATTAATACCTGTTTCGTATGTGCATTATATACTACGTTTTATGATAATGTTAGAGAAAAGAAAATTTTATTAAAATCAAAGGGAAAAAAATACATTTATAGTATTGTAATTGTATTGAAAAAGTTCACGTGTGAGTGGACCTGCCCCGTGAACACCTGTGGTGTTCAAAACCAACTTTTTTTTTAGATTTTGTTTATTTATTTGAGAGAGAGCACAAGCAGGGGGAGCGGCAGAGGCAGAGGGAGAGGCAGGCTCCCCACTGAGCAGGGAACCTGATGCGGGGCTAAATCCCAGGACCCTGGGATCAGGACCTGAGTGGAAGTCAGACGCTTACCTGACTGAGCCACCCAGGCACCCTTTCAAGGGCTGACTTTATTAACAATAGGACCTTGAAAAGGTCTTAGGATTTGAATTTTTTGTTTTGTTGGGTGGGGAGGGGGGCGCACGAGGAGGTGGAGGAAGGACAGACAACGAAATCTTTTTCTTTTTTTTTTAATAATTTTTTATTTTTTATTAACATATAATGTATTATTAGCCCCAGGGGTACAGGTCTGTGAATCGCCAGGTTTACACAGGAGAAGAGGAAATCTTAAACAGATTCCACACCCAGCGCAGAGCCCAACAGGCTCGATATCACAACCCCGAGATCATGACCTGAGCCAAAATCAAGGGTCAGATGCCTCATGGACTGAGCCACCCAGGCGCCCCGTGAATTTTTATAGACCATAGTGTCCTATGTAATTAATGAATTTGAGCTGCAAACTTGGTTTTCTAATTTTTAGCTGTTGTAATAAAGAAATAAGAATGTTTCTGTGAGTTGTATTATCCAAAGGTAAAAGTAAATTAGTTCTTCATAGAAAGTAAATATTTCTTGGTCATGCTCTGATGAAATCTTTGAATAAATGATAAAAAGAGTGTGGGTAGGGCGCCTGGGTGGCTCAGTTGGTTGGACGACTGCCTTCGGCTCGGGTCGTGATCCCGGAATCGAGTCCCGCATCAGGCTCCCAGCTCCACAGGGAGTCTGCTTCTCCCTCTGACCTTCTCCTCGCTCATGCTCTCTCACTGCCTCTCTCTCAAATAAATAAATAAAATCTTTAAAAAAAAAAAAAAGTGTGGGTAATGTCCTCAGAGAAATGTTGTAAATCCATGGGTATTAACGGTCATTTTTCCTAGTTTTCCACAGAATGTGACCCAAGGGAAAAATACCAAAGCACTTAGTAATCATAATTCTGTATTTAAGTACCTCTTTAATTGTGAAGCAGAATTCACATATGGAAAAGTACCTAAAATGTAAAAGTACAGTTTAATGAATTATTACCAACTGCGTACACATGAAGCCACCATTCAGGTCAAGAAGTAGAACATTCCGGGACGCCTGGGTGGCTCAGTCGGTTGAGCCTCTGCCTTCGGCTCGGGTCAGGATCCCAGGGTCCTGGGATCGAGTCTTGCATCCGGCTCCTTGCTCAGTGGGGAGCCTGCTTCTCTGGCAGCCTCTGCCTGCCACTCTTTCTGCCTGTGGTCTCTCTCTCTCTCTCTCTCACTCACTCTGACAAATAAATAAGTAAAATCTTGAAAAAAGAAGAAGAACAACAACAACAACTAGAACATTCCCAGCCCAGATGAGGCCCTTTGTGTGCCAATCCCAACCTCTTCCTCCTCATACAGAACTGGGACCCTGCCTTTTGTTGTGACCATTTCCGTCCTTCTCTTTCTAGTGTTCCTTTAACACTGCAGTTTGGTGTCGTCTGCTGTAGTGTATAGTAATTTGTGTTTTGTTTCTCTCACTTAACATTTTGTTTATGAGGTTAAGATTTTATTTATTTACTTGACAGACAGAGATCACAAGCAGGCAGAGAGGCAGGCAGAAACAGGGGGAAGCAGGCTCCCCGCTGAGCAGAGAGCCCGATGTGGGGCTCGATCCCAGGACCCTGGGAT
This sequence comes from Mellivora capensis, assembly GCA_004024625.1. NCBI lineage: Eukaryota > Metazoa > Chordata > Mammalia > Carnivora > Mustelidae > Mellivora > Mellivora capensis. Next base: position 44,921 of record PISX010012335.1, on the reverse strand, counting down.
CATGACTTGAGCCGAAGGTGGAGGCTCTAACCCACTGAGCCTCCCAGGCGCCCCTTGTTTATGAGGTTAATTGCAAGTGCAGCCCGCTGTCCAGTAAAGGCAGCTTTCTAATATCACCAGAGTCAGTGTTCAAAATTCCAGTTGTCTTATAAAACCACAAATCATTTGAAGTTTGTTCGGATCAGAATCTGGGTAAAGTGTAATTGTATACTGTAATTGGTTGATCTGGCTCTCTTAAGACCCTCTTAACTTACTGGGTCTTTTTTCCTAGCCCGATTTTTTTTTTTTTTTTTTTTTAATTTACTTGACATAGATCAGAGGCAGGCAGAGAGAGAGAGAGAGGGGAAGCAGGCTCCCTGCTGAGCAGAGAGCCCGATGTGGGGCTCGATCCCAGGACCCTGAGACCATGACCTGAGCCGAAGGCAGAGGCTTTAACCCACTGAGCCACCCAGGTGCCCCCCATTTTTTTTTTTTTTAAGATGTTATTTATTTGAGAGAGAGAGCATGAGTGCGTGAGCTGGGAAGAGGGGCAGAGGGAGAGGGAGAAGCGGACTCGCCCCTTAGCAAAGAGCCTGACATGGGACTCGACCCCAGGACTCCGGGATATGCCCTGAGCCGAAGGCAGACACTTCACTGACTAACCCAGGCGCCCCTCCTCACCCCATTTTTGGCAGAAGAGGCCAGGTGGTCTATTCTGTGGATTTCCCACTGTCTGGGTTTTGCTCGTGTTGCTGGTGTGTTCTGTAGAGCTGTGCTGTCCAGTACAGAAGCCACTGGCCACATCAGCTGATTCAGTTTAAAATGATTAAATCCAGGGGCACCTGAGTGGGTCAGTAGGTGAAGTGTCTGCCTTCAGCTCAGGTCATGATCTGAGGGTCCTGGGATCAAGCCCCGCATCAGCCTCCTTGGTTGGCAGGGTTCCTGCCTCTCCCTCCCCCTCTGCTGCTCCCCCTGCTGTGTGCGCGCTCTCTCTCTCTCTGACAAATAAATAGAATCTAAACATAAAGTGAATAAAATAAATAGAATAAAATAAAATAAAATGATTAGATTTAGCCCCAAGTCACACTAGCCACATTTCAAGTGCTCAGAAGCCATGAATTAGCACAGATAAAGGATATCTCCATCTTCACAGATCTGATCTGGAGGCTTGGTCAGATTCAGGTGTCGCTTTTTTGGCAAGAGTATTTCAGAGGTTTTGCTACATACTTTCAGGAAGCAGCTCCTGTCTGCTAGCAGTTGTCTGTGGTTGTTGCCTTGATGGATTATTTCCATAGGGGCTACTAAATGATACCCTGCATTGACCACCTCTTTTTCTTCCACTTCTTTTTTTTTTTTTTTTTCTTTTAAAGATTTTATTTATTTGACAGAGAGATCACAAGTAGGCAGAGAGGCGGGTTGGGGTGGTGGGGAGAGGGAAGCAGGCTCCCCGCTGAGCAGAAAGCCTGATGCAGGGCTGGATCCCGGGACCCTGAGATCATGACCCGAGCTGAAGGCAGAGGCTTAACCCACTGAGCCACCCAGGTGCCCTTTCTTCCACTTCTTTGTTTATACAGTTATTTACTTACTTTTAAAAGATTTTATTTAGGGGCACCTGGGTGATTCAGTGGGTTAAAGCCTCTGCCTTCGGCTCAGGTCATGATCTCAGGGTCCTGGGATCGAGCCCCACGTCGGGCTCTCTGCTCAGCAGGGAGCCTGCTTCCCCCTCTCTCTCTGCCTGCCTCTCTGCCTGCTTGTGATCTCTGTCTGTCAAATAAATAAATAAAATCTTAAAAAAAAAAAGATTTTATTTACTTATTTGTCAGAGAGAGAGCACCAGCAGTGGGAGCGGCAGAGGGAGAGGCAGGCCCCTCGCTGAGCAGAGAGCCCAGTGCGGGGCTTGATCTCAGAACCCTGAGATCATGACCTGAGCCGAAGGTAGATGCTTAACCCACTGAGCCACCCAGGCGCCCCTCCTTTTGAAAATTTAATAAGCTTTTTTTAACAACTTAGTTCAATTTTTTTCTGTTGTGCTTCTTTGTATGTTCTTTTAATTAGTAAATATGCTTTATCTGCATCTTTTAAGGTGATTATATATCTCTTCTTAATCTGTTAGTGTAGTGAATATCTTTATTTTTTTATTTTTAATGTTAAACCAACCTTTAATTTCTGAATAAACCAACTCAGTCTTGATGTATTTTCTTCTGTATATATTGTTCAGCATAGTGTGGTAACATGTCGGTTAGGATTTTCACAACAATGTTCATGTGTAATTTGGCCTTTGCTTTTCCTTTCTTGCAATATTCTTACTGAGTTTTGTTATCATAAGTTATGCTTGTACCAAAACGTTTAGGGTTGTGTTCTTGCTTCCATATTCCATAGTTGCTTAGTAAAATAGTAATTCTGCATTAAATGTCTACAGAATTAACTAGTAAAGCTGTTGTTTTGTGAGGAGATTTTATGTTGGAGATTTTTTTTTTTAAAGCTTTTATTTTTTTCTTTATTTGTCAGAGAGACAGAGAGAGTAGAGGCAGGCAGAGTCAGACAGAGGAAGAGGGAGAAGCAGGCTCCCCACAGAGCAGGGAGCCTGATGCAGGACTCAGTCCCAGGACCCTGAGATCATGACCTGAGCAGAAGGCAGACGCTTAACCCTCTGAGCCACCCAGGCGCCCCCATGTTACAGTTATTCTCATTACACAGTTACTCCTGATGGATATTTACATTGGCTACAGAATCCTTCCTTTTAGCACTTTTAAAATGTTCTCTTTTCTGCTGGCCTCTGTGCCTTTGAATAAGGCATCTGCAGTCGATGGACCCTGCGAGAGTCATGTGACTCCTCCTTTGTCTGTATTCCCTGGCAGTTGGGTTGGGATGCATTTGGTCGGCTCCTCATGTCTGTCCAGTTGGAGGTCCAGCCGTCTCCCTGAGTCTGCCACCTTATGCCTTTTGCCACATTTGGGGAGCATGGAGCTGTCACTTGCTCTGGACTCCTGAGTCGTGTTTGGTGGTGTCTGTCCTGAGCCCTGAGTATCTGAAGCTCATTTTTAAGTCTTTTCTCTCAGTTACTCAAAATGGGTAATTCCTTTGACTGGCTTCAGGTTTGCTGGCCCTTGTCAAAGTGTATGATGTCCTGCTTAGGTGAGGTTTTGTATTTTTTAGAGTGCATGTTTTCTGGTCATCTCCGGAGGCTTTGGGACAGAAATCCAGCATGACGTAAAATCCAGAAACCTTTCTGAGACCTAGATCTGGTTATATCACTCCTATTCCGTGAGTCATGGCTCTCTGTGGGCAACAAGAGTGTGTCTAGCTCGGGGCGCCTGGGTGGCTCGGTCAGCTGGGCGTCTGACTCTTGATTTCAGCTCAGGTCATGATCTCAGGGTTGTGGGATGGAGCCCCGTGTCAGGCCTGTGCTCAGTGGGGAGTCTGGTTGAGATTCGGTCTCCTCTGCCCCTCCCCCCAAGTAAATCTTTAATTAGAAAGAGAAAGTGTCTAGGTCGGTTAACTCCAGTTAGCCCCACCTCCCACTTGGCCTTTACTCGAATCCCTACTTCGCACCCTCTGATGCTGTCTAACTGAACCACTTGTACCTCCCGAATTCCAGCAGTTTTGGGGTCTCATTGGAGCTGTCGGCTCCCAGGATGCCTTTGCATCCCCATTTTTTTTTTTTTTAAGATTTTTTTTTTTTATTTGAGAAAGAGCGTGAGCATGAGCAGGAGGGAGGGGCAGAGGCTCCTTGCTGAGCGGGGAGTTGGACGTGGGGCTCGATCCCAGGGATCATGACCTGAGCTGATGGCAGACCCTTCACTGACTGAGCTACTCAGGCGTCCCGCATCCCCATTTTGTGGGAAGCACTGCTAATTTCCTAAAACTCATCTCAAGCTTTGCCTCTTGGAAGGAGCCTCAGTTGACACTCAAACTGATGCTCTTGCTCTGACCCATATTGTGCCCTCCGTTCATTTCTGCCTCTGCTATTACAATGGCCTATTGTAGGAACAGGTGTGTAGGTTCGCAGCCCTCTGCAAGGCTGTGCGGCTTTTTAAGCTGTTTTACTCTTTCTTTTGGTCCCGCTTCTCCGGTGCCGCAGCTGTGGTGCAGTACACATTTTGTTGGTGGTTCAGAAGATTTAAAGTTGCGAGCTCCAGTTGTCAGGTATCCTATGAACAGAGGGATGGAAGGGTGCATCATGGCATTTTCTCCCAGAGACGTGATGTGAAAGAGTCATGGTCGTCATTCTCTGTGGCTTGCTGTGATAGAATAACGTGCGCATGTCACGCAGCGGCCCTTGCTGCGGGTTCACCGGGTCTCTGCTCTTACAGGAGGCGTTCTCGTTTGAAGATTTATCTGTGGACTTCACCCAGAAGGAATGGCAGCTCCTGGACCCCAGTCAGAAGGACCTGTACAAGGATGTCATGTTGGAGAATTACAGCAGCCTTGTGTCACTGGGTAAGGCAGCTCCCCAATGACCTCCTGGCAGGCCTAGCACCTTGCTTTCTGAGTTGCCAAGAGCTCTGCAGCTTCTGAAATCTCTAGTGGTTTTTGACCAGAATTTAGGAGATTGAAAGTTCCTTGCACTGTGACACTAGGGAAGGCGTCTGCATCTCACTTTGGGATAACGAAAACTTATTTTCCATGTGCAGCTCTGAAACTTATCAGGACAGTGGTGTTGGTACCATTAGTAGATGGCACCAATGCAAGGAACGTACTGTATTTTGCGTACTGTTCACGCGTGACCTTATTTACAGAGCAGTTTTGTGTGGCTGGTACGATGATTCTCCTTTTAAGTAACTTTCCCAAGGACTGAAAGCTCGTAAATGGAAGTGTCTGGATTTGAACCCAGGCAGACTGGTCCAGAGCCTCTGAAGTGAGTAATGGTTTTGGGTTTGGATTATAGAAGTCAGAGTCTTAGACTCCAGTAGCCACCAGTGAAGACCGTTGCCTTTGAGAATCATTTACTCTATTGATACACCAGTGGGTAGCTTCACTGTGTGCCCCTGATGCCAGACCTTGCTCGTTCTTCAGAGGCCCTAAAGCCCAAGCAGTGGGGGCCATGGCTTTTTTGTTTTCCCCAAACAGGGTATGAAGTTATGAAACCTGAGGTCATCTTCAAGTTGGAGCAAGGAGAAGAGCCGTGGATCGGAGATGGGGAAGTTCCAAGTTCAGACGGTCCAGGTGGGTGTGAGAACCAGACAGATGCCGGACGCAGAGACGCAGTCTCAGCTGCCAGTGGGCTTGGGTGAAGTGTGCCCTGGAGAGGGCTCTTCCCGACCCCTGCAGCTTTCGTGCTGATTCAGGATAGCCGACGTGAGCTACTCACGTAAGTCACGCTTAGATGTGGCTGCTCTGCTTGTGGCGTAAAGCAGAATATTGCCGGCTTGTCCAGGCCGTGAAGTATTCTGGCTGTCAGCTCTGGGACGTCGACTTCTTGTTTGGTTTTCTGACATATTTAGTCTCCTTCTGTCCTCTATTCAACTGCTCATACCTTCAGGAGGTTTCCTTTGCTCTCATTCAGGCATCTGATGCCCAGAGAAGTGCCCGGGGGAGCAAGGAAGTCGTCCTCTTTCCTCCCAAATAGCGGTCCTTTCCCTCCTTTTATGAGATTGGCCTCTGCTCTACTTCTCCTGTAGATTAGACACCATGGAGCACCTCGAATGTTCTCTCTTTGCATTCTTATTATTTCAGATTCTTGTCTTTGGAAACTATCTTTTTAACTTCTCAAGTGACACTTGAAACTAGGCTCATGATGTCTCATTCCTGAATTTTCCAAATTGCTCAATGGGTCTAGAGTCTTACCTTTTATAAGTGTTCTCAAATGATACCATGAGTTTCAGTTCCTAAAGCAGCCAGCTGTCTGATCCGTTTTCCAGCCCTACTCATCTGCTAAGTGACATCGTTTCAGGCTCCCTCGAAAGTAGACCCTGAGATTACATGTCTGAGTGCCATGAGTTTACTGTGGTGGGAGAAAGAGCAGTGAGATGGGGGAGAAGGAATGGCAGTGTGTGTGATGGAAGGGGTGTGACCCATGGCGGCTCTTGGGAGCCCCATGGGGCCAGGAAACTGGTCACCCTCTAACTCCCATCTCTCTGGGCTTGAGCCTTGCCTTGGGGGTGTTAACTCCCCAGAATGTCCAGAATCCCTGCATACAGACCCAGCACGCCGTGTGGCTTAATCTGAATGTAGCTGAGGTGGCAGGAGCGTCTGTACAACCTGTGGCCTCTTCCTCCACGATCTCCTGGGTCTGAATCTGTGCAGGCTGTCAGCTGTTTATCCCTTCCCCCCGTTCATGACCAACTCCATTTAAACATTTCTCTGTTTTCGGGTATAATATTTCTTCTTCTCTGCATCTGAATGTTTGATCGTGCTTTATTTTAGTCCTTTCTGCATAAGCTCTGTTTTTGCTGCATTCATACTCACGGAATGTTCTTTGACTGTTCCAGTTAAATTTTTCTTATTTTTTCTCAGAAGTCACATCCCAGACCTGATCACATGTATGTAATGTTCTTTAGCTGGTTGGTACCTGAGCTGTGTGCACGCATAAACACAACGCTTACAGTTTATATCCACTTACGTGTCAGACAATATTTATGCAATAAGCCCATTGTTTTATTTTTTTTTTTTTTAATTTTTTAATTTTTTTTTTTTTTTAAGATTTTATTTATTCATTTGACAGATAGAGATCACAAATAGGCAGAGAGAAAGGAGGAAGCAGGCTTCCCGCTGAGCAGAGAGCCCGATGTGGGGCTCGATCCCAGGACGCTGGGATCATGACCTGAGCCGAAGACAGAGGCTTTAACCCACTGAGCCACCCAGGCGCCCCTAAGCCCATTGTTTTAATTCAGGTGCTTTTAGCCAGGTGTGCATTGGATTACCCGGGCATTTTTTTCCAACAGTAAATGTTATGGATCCATTACCAGTAAAATTGATTCAGTACAGTGATAAAGTGTAGTTTTACAACGGAGTATTCTAGACCTGGAGTTTGTAGTTTGAGGAACCTCTTGTGATTCTTATATGCCCCTCATTCATTGATAGCCTCCATTTGAGTGATGACTAAAGATGATTGAAAATAAAAGACCTAGAAAACACCTTAGAGAAGCATAGAAATTACTTAAGAAGTTAAGATATTTATGTTTATTTTTATGATTATTTTTAAAGATTCTATTTATTCATTTGTCAGAGAGAGGGAGAGAGAGCGAGCGAGCACAGGCAGACAGAGTGGCAGCCAGAGGCAGAGGGAGAAGCAGGCTCCCTGCCGAGCAAGGAGCCTGATGTGGGACTCGATCCCAGGATGCTGGGATCATGACCTGAGCCGAAGGCAGCTGCCCAACCAACTGAGCCACCCAGTTGTCCCTAGTTTTTTTGTTTTTTTTTTTAAACTCGGCATTTAAACATTGAACATTTATGCTGCACTGCAGTGCAGTGCACTTGTAGTCTATGTAACTAAACAAGGCCTGTGTGTCAGGATCCTCAAGACCACTGCCACATTCAGAGAGCTGCAAGGAGGACTCAGGATATCGTCCATATGGCTAGGACTTCTTAACAGCAACATAATGACCGCTTCCTCATCAACGAAAGGGCACAAACAGGCTGGAGGAATCTAGGGACAGGTGTCCTGTGCTGCTCCCTCATTGAGGGTCACCCCAACAATGAAAGTGCAGTAATGTGTGTAGTGTTTCTGCACAGGGAAGCTCACTAAAGACCCAGCACCCAGGGACGCCTGGGTGGCTCAGTTGGTTAAGCGGCTGCCTTCAGCTCAGGTCATGATCCCAGCGTCCTGGGATCGAGTCCCACATCGGGCTCCTTTCTCGGGCAGGGAGCCTGCTTCTCCCTCTGCCTCTGCCTGCCACTCTCTTTGCCTGTGCTCACTTGCTCTCTCTCCCTCTCTCTCTGACAAAATAAATAAATAAATTTTAAAAGGAAAAAAAAAAAAAAGACCCAGCACCCAGGGACCTCTGCCAGGCACACAGCAGCATTGCAGACTCCCAGGACAGCAAGTGCTCAGCACAGGAAACCCCTTTTACATCATCTGGGGAGTGCTGGGCACACTCCAGAAACCAGCTCCCAGATGGTAGCCAAGGGTTACCTTGCAAGTGGCCGTGTACAATAGAATGTCAAAGAGAGAGTGATGTCTCTTATTCTTCAGGTATTGTGCTGGGTGGTGTGGGTTCCATAGTGAGCATTGGGGATCAGTTCCCTGCCTATGCAGGGCTTACTTTCTCCTGGGAGGACAAAAGAAATCAAGTTGGAATAACCAGGGTAAAGCCCAGACCCTGAAAGTTCGATCATGGACGTAAATTAGGTAGATGATAATAGGGTAGAGGGTTTGTTGCTCTCCTTAGGCTGCCATAACAAAATACCACAGACAGATAAACAGCAGAAAGCTGTTGGCACAATTCTGGAGGCCAGGGTCAAGGCGCTCGTGTGATTGGGTTCTGATGAATGTGGTTGTGCTGGCTTGTACATAGCTGCCTTGTAGCCTTGTAGCCTTGTAGCTTTGCCCTCATGTGGCCTTGCTTCATTTGTGCAAGAGGGTGTGGGGGGTGAGGTCTGATCTGGTGTTTCTGAAAAGGATACTAATCCTTTTGGATCAGGGCCCCACCCCTTGATCTCATTTAACTTTAATTCCATTTCCAAATACAGCCACACTGATGGTTAGGGCTTCAACATAGAGGTTTGGGGGTGGGGAGGTTAAGGGTGCTGCACAGACCTTCAGTGCACACACAGTCACATGGAGAAGCCAGTTCTAGACACGAAGACCAAAATGAGTGAGCTGTGTGAATTGGGGGAAAGTGTTCCCTGAAGGAATGACAAATATGAATGTATTAGGTCAGGAAGGGACTTGGTGACTTCAGGACAACAGAAAGGAAGCCTTTCTGTCTGGGGGTCTGTGTGCCAGGGATATAGAGGCTGTGCTGTGTGCGAGACCTAGTCATACATTGACTTGTAAGCAGTAGGAAGGTGGTTAGATTGATTCAAGTAATTTTAAATTTAAAAAAGTATTTTAAAAAAATAAATAAAAATTTTACGTTTTCTAAAATGATTTTATTTATTTGAGAGAGCGAGTGCGTGCATAAGCAGGGGGAGGGATAGAGGGAGAGAGAGAGAAGCAAACTCCCTGCTGAACAGGGAGCCTGATGTGGGGCTTGATCCCAGGAACCTGGGATCATGACCTGAGCTGAACCAACTGAGCCACCCAGGTGCCCTGATTTACATGTGTGTTTTTTTTGTTTGTTTGTTTTGTTTTTTTTTTAAGATTTGTTTATTTGAGAGAGCATGCATGCAGATGGAGGGGAGGGCAGAGGGAGTTGGGGAGGGCAGAGGGAGTTGGGGAGGGAGACAAGCAGAACCCTGCTGAGCACAGTCCCACGACCCTGAGATCATGACTTGAGCTGAAAACAAGAGTCAGGCACTTAGCCAACTGAGCCACCCAGGCTCAGATTTACATTTTTAAAAGTTTGACCCAAGTGCATTATGGAAAATATAATGGGAAACAGGGAAACCAGGTAGAAGGATATTTCACTGAGAAAAGTGGAGAGAGTTGGGGTATCTGGGATATACCACAAATGACCAATCATAAAGCAGTCCCATTTTTCTAGTGAGAAAAAAGTAAAAATTTCCAAATGTGTACTTAGTCTAACAATGTAACATTTAAGGTAATGCAAAGTTGTAAGTTTAATTTACAAAGACTTCATTTTCTGCTCTCACATTTCCTATGACCACTTTATTCGGACTCTTAACCTCCATCTGAAAACTAATATTTCTATACTAGACTCTGCTTTTAACCACCAGAGCTCTTTTTCCCTCATCCCCGATCTTAGGGTATTTTCAGTGAAGAACACATGGATCTTAAGGTTTTGTGCCCGAACAGGTTAAATGAAGGATGATGCATTCCATGAAATGGCTGTCTTGGTAATAATATTGAAAATGTGCTTAGAAAGTTTCAAAATTCCAGAAAGTTTAAAAATGGGGAAAAGTTCACAAACGATTTCTCATTCTTCAAACTTGTAATGGCTTCAGTAGTTCCTCTATCAATCCTGTTAATTTTCTGTCTTCTCCATTAGAATGTAAACTTCACAAGGTTAGGGGCTGACTTGTTTCCTGTTCCCAGGGCCTCACGCACTGCTCCGAATATTGGATCAGTCTTTCTACCTTCCTTTCTTGGTTCCTCCTTGCTCTTGATGAATTTTTTACATTTTCTCTCCATTTTATAAACTTATATTTGACAATAGTCAGAGGTGACTTACTATACTGCCTGTATCTTATTCCTTTTTATAGGATTTTTTTTCTTTTTTCCCTGTTACCTGGATAGATTTTATGCTAGGGACTGAGAGACAAGCTTCTGAAGCATTCATCCCTTCAAATATTGTTGCTAGTTTTGTATCCTGTAAACACAGCCATAGAAGAGGCACTGGGGGAGCTCAGTCCGTGGAGTCTGCCTCTTGGTTTTGGCTCAGGTCATGATCTCAGCGTCATAGGACTGAGCCCTGTGTTTGGGCTCCAAGCTCAGCGGGAAGTCTGCTTGAGATTCTCTCCCTCTGCCTCCCCCCCTACTTTCATGCCCACTCTCTCTGAAATCGATTAATAACCCAAGAAAAACCCAACTATGGAAGCATTCACAGGCTTTTTTTCTTTATAGAACAAGTCTTGCAAGTAAATGGTCACATGACATGGCAGCAGGATAACCAAGAAAAGCTTAGAAATATGAAACAAGATCATGAATGTGATGCATTTGGGAAAAAATTCAGTCTGAGCATGAACTTTGTTCCGTTAAGGAAATCAAACAGTGAAGATGATGTAGATGGATTACTTTTAAAACATCACTTAGATTTAATTATTCCAAAAGCAGATTATGGAAAAACGGAAGCAGGTGGCTTAAGTGTATTTGATAAGTTGTTTCTCCATCCCAAACCTGAGGAAACTGATAATTGGTTAAAATACTATGAATATGATAAATATGATAAAATTAACTCTAAGAAGTCACAGATTATCATATATCATAGAAACCGTTTAGGGGAGAAACTCTATGAATGCAGTGAATGTAGGAAACGCTTCAATAAGAAATCAAGTCTCATTAAACATCAGAGCAGACATATAAGAGAGATCGCCTATGGCTGTGGTAACTGTGGCAAAACCTTTCCCCAGAAGTCACAATTTATTACGCATCACAGAACTCATACAGGAGAGAAACCTTATGATTGTGGTCAGTGTGGGAAGGCCTTCTCCCAGAAGTCGCAGCTCACATCCCATCAGAGAACACACACAGGAGAGAAACCATATGAATGTGGTGAATGTGGGAAAGCCTTCTCCCGGAAGTCACATCTCATCTCACACTGGAGGACACACACAGGTGAAAAACCCTATGGGTGCAATGAATGTGGGAGGGCCTTTAGTGAGAAGTCAAATCTTATTAATCATCAGAGAATTCATACGGGAGAGAAACCTTTTGAATGCAGAGAATGTGGGAAAGCTTTCAGCCGGAAGTCACAGCTCGTTACACATCACAGGACTCACACAGGAACAAAACCCTATGGATGTAGTGATTGCAGAAAAGCCTTCTTTGAGAAATCAGAGCTTGTTAGACATCAGACAATTCATACTGGAGAGAAGCCCTACGAATGCAGCGAATGTCAGAAAGCCTTCAGAGAGCGGTCGAGTCTCATTAACCACCAGAGAACTCACACAGGAGAGAAGCCTCATGTGTGCATTCAGTGTGGGAAGGCCTTCTCCCAGAAGTCACATCTCATATCCCATCAGATGACACACACAGGAGAGAAACCCTTTGTATGCAGTAAATGCGGGAAAGCCTTCAGCAGGAAATCTCAGCTTGTTAGACATCAGAGAACTCACACAGGAGAAAAGCCCTATGAATGCAGTGAATGTGGGAAGGCTTTCAGTGAAAAATTAAGCCTTACTAATCATCAGAGAATTCATACAGGAGAGAAGCCCTATGTGTGCAGCGAGTGTGGGAAAGCCTTTTGTCAGAAGTCACATCTCATATCCCATCAGAGGACTCACACAGGAGAGAAACCCTATGAATGCACTGAATGTGGGAAGGCCTTTGGTGAGAAGTCAAGTCTTGCAACTCACCAGAGAACTCATACGGGAGAAAAACCTTATGGGTGCAGGGACTGTGAAAAAGCCTTCTCCCAGAAGTCACAGCTGAATACTCACCAGAGAATCCACACAGGAGAGAAACCCTATGAATGCAGTCTTTGTAGGAAAGCTTTCTTTGAGAAGTCGGAACTAATTAGACATCAAAGAACTCATACAGGAGAAAAACCATACAAATGCAGCGAGTGTGGGAAAGCCTTCAGGGAGAAGTCAAGCCTCATCAATCATCAGAGAACACACACAGGTGAAAAACCCTTTGAGTGCGGCGCATGTGGCAAAGCCTTTTCTCGGAAATCACACCTCATACCACATCAGAGGACACACACTGGGGAGAAGCCCTACGGCTGTAGCGAATGTAGGAAAGCCTTCTCTCAGAAGTCACAGCTTGTTAATCACCAGAGAATACACACAGGAGAGAAGCCCTACCAGTGCCATGAATGTGCTAAAGCCTTCTCCCAAAAGTCACAGCTCATTAATCACCAGAGGACTCATACAGCGAAGAAATCCTAGGACTGGGGTTACTACTACTCTTTCACAGAGCTCCCATCTCTTCGTACTTCAGAAAATGCAGTTAGGGTAAACCTTTCAGATAAATAGTCGCATCACATTTTACATCTGTCTGGGTAATCTTTTAGGGTAGGAACTCTGAGGTTATGTAGGGAGAGCTTTGAGCAGATTAACCTGTTTGTGTAAGAACCCTGAGAGTAGAATGAGCCTGTGAGATGCAGTGAATTTAAAAATCCTGTCAGACATACAGTGGGAAATGAAAAGCAGTGAGGAGTACTGTGGACATCAGAAAGCCTTGCAGAGGTGACACCTCATTTGCCGTTGGAAAATATCCTCACTGGAGTAAACCCTAGTCCAGTAAATGAAGAAAAACCCCATGAATGCAGCAAGTAATGTCCTGTTTTCATCAAGAAGTCACAGGTCATTGTACATTAAGAAAATACTCTCAGGAATGAAGCTCAGTGGAAATGCTAAATGTGGAACAATCTTCATCAGGTAATTCAACCATATTGTATTTTGGGGGAATTCATAATGTGGCTCAGACTAACAATTTAAAGACCTTGGAAACATGTGCCCCTAGAAATAAGGCTATAAAGGAAGCCATACATTTTTTAATAGGTGGGGTTATCAGAAATGCCCAATTCTAATGGTTGATGTGTTCACTCTGAAGAATGAAGTTTTTAAAAATGTGTGAATAAATCAAGTCATTGAAGCATCTGAATAAGACATTTCTCAGTGGTACTTATGACTTATTTTCCTGTGTTACACAGTGTGTGTCATATTTTGGAATCACATGTGTAAATGTAATTGTGAGCAGGAAATGCACATACCATACCTGGTAGTGCCTCTGATGTCAGGACATACCGTGTGCTGCTGGTTTTTCTGTTTCACCGATACAGTAAAAAGGGGAATTGATACAACGCCTCTTACTGCTAATACACAGCTTAACAGATAGCACCACATCCTTTTTCCTTATGGCTTGTTGGCATATAAAAGGGGTCTGTTGTTGCCGACCTTTCTCTTCAGTTATGAAAGGCAACATTATATAAATGTGTTTGCAACCTGAGAGAAACAATTTATATAAAATCTGGTTAATAAGTATTCAAAGGCAGGAACCACAACCTAGCAATAGTGACTCATGAATGAACAGAAGAAAGCAGTTGTGTGAACTCTATCACTCAGCTCTGACTCAGGCTAAATGGCGGTCATGCTATGCACAGTCTTGTTCCCATTCATCTTGGCACCTCTGTGCATCAAGTAGATGTACTTAAATACAGCGTGTATGTTACTTCACTCTGGATGAAATATCATGATGCTGTGTGCTGTTACATTTCTGGTGTTTCTTAAAATATCTTGTAAACTAACTGGAAAAGCCAATTTAAGAGTCACTGTTCAGAAAATGTAATATAGATTCTTGTGGTGAGAAAAATATTTTTGGTGTATTCAAGGAAGCCTGTTTTGCCTTCCTATGAATTTCTGTGACTACTGGATTGGTATTAAGAAATAGGATTTTCACTGTTGCATCATTTGAAATATCTGTGTTTCTCCTTTCGTCACCAGTTGCACCCTCTAATGGAGACTCCTGCTGTGAACCTTTCATGACCAGTGGGGTTCGCTTTGGCAGTGCATGACCCATCCCTTAGCTTAGGTAGAACTTTGCAGTGATCTTTATGATGTTCCTTGACAAAGTCAGCAGTATTCTGTGTATGATGGTGAAATTCAGAGAAGTCCAGCCCTGACCTTGTTACCAGGCTTGGAAAAAATCAAGACTTCTCTCATACACAAGTTGCTTTATCAGCGTGGTGTCTTGCACTTTTGATTCTAGCAGTATTTTTTTCCTTTAGTTGCCAATTTTAACATCATTGTTGAAAATTGGGACTTAAAACCACTGTACCAGGTTAAAAGTATCTAAGTTCTCAAGTTTGTATTCATTCTCAAATGTATGGACTTCCTACTTTTCTGCATAATACCTGAAAGTGATTTTTTTTTTTAAGATTTTATTTACTTACTTGACAGAGATCACAAGTAAGCAGAGAGGCAGGCAGAGAGAGGAAGGGAAGCAGGCTCCCTGATGAGCAGAGAGCCTGATGCGGGGCTCGATCCCAGGACCCTGGGATCATGACCTGAGCTGAAGGCAGAGGCTTTAACCCACTGAACCACCCAGGTGCCCCAAAACGTGATTTTTATTAACTTCATTTGTAAGACAGTAGTGACAGAGTGATGTCTTACTTTGTAGATTTTCCCATTTTTAAATTTCTATCCATCATGATTCTCTTTACTAGTCCCAGAGGTTGATTCATTAGTTCTTGGATTGAGCTTGGACTCTTGTCTAAAAGTGACCTAATTTTGCTCACTTTAACCCTAGATGATTCCATTTACTATTAAGCAGTTAAACCCAGTACTTTACTCACTAAATAATAGAGCTTCGGCACTAGCCCATTGGTCTAATACTCAAAAGCAGGTTTTTTCCCTTAGTGCCAGTTACCAGTCATCCAAAGGGCTAATGCTTGCGGCAGAGGTCTCATTTATCAGAATGCCTTCTGTGGAGGCCCAGCTATGTTGTGTAGAACTCACTATGGACTCTTTCTGAAGTCACAAGAGGGTTTTGATTCTGAAATTAGATATTTCTAGTGTGTCTATCTTTTAAATTACCTTGGTAAACCATAAAAAGCATGACTCCACATTTCCGCTCATTGGTTCCTACCACGAATCCCACCCCAAGAAGAAAACCGATTTTAAAGAAGGATTTATGTGTAGCTTCCTGGTGCACAATGTTATGTTGGTTGGATGGGTAAGGAGACCAGGGGGAAGGAGCATCTCCACCCAGGTTCGCCCACTGGCCTGGAGACAGTCCTGCAGAGGACAATTCCTTCTGCATTCCTTTTACTAAATAAAGTCTGAGTTTTGGGACCTTTCCCAGGAGGGCTTTCTGTTCAGCGTTTCTCTGGGCTTTGGTAATCAGGCTTTGGATCTGTGTGCTGGACAGTTTGATTTCAAGATCAACCTTGTAGAGGCCAATGAGAAGGAAACCCAAAAAATAACCGGTTTATCCAGCAATACCTGTATCAAAAAGCAGAATGCAGATCAGTGGGGATTTGGAATCTCCACTGGAGGCTCGCTCATTGGCCGCTTATTCCAGAAATATGCTCGGGTGGTTGATTTCACTGAACTCCTGAGTCTGTAAATACTGTACCCACAAGCTGGTCAGGCCCGAGTGCGGACACGCTCACCCCCACCATGACCCTTGTCCATTTCCCACACTCAGTAGTTACTTCAAGATGCACTTCCGATTATGCACTCCTCTGTTGAAATATCATGCGGCTAATTGTGGACTTAAAGTATACTGGCCTCATGGTAGATGAGGACTTCTACACAAACCCAGCCTGTTATTTCTGAATATCTGCCCTCCTACACGGTACTTTTTTGGCCTCCTCAAACTACTTGCAGTTCCTTGAGGTTTCTGTGGTTTCACGCTTTTCCCCAATCTTCTGTCCGTGAAATGCCTTGTGTTCCTTGTTAATGCCTGTCCACACTTTATGAACCCGCACATGAGTCTTGTCACTGTGATAATATAACTATCACATGTCTCTTCCATTTGAAAGCTTCTGGAAAGCTGGGACTACCTTCTTTGTATAGTTTTAACAACTGAAGCTGTGACATACAAGCGTGGGTGCTCTCGGTGGCTCCCCGCCCCCCCAACGTGGGGAAGCATTGTCTACAGAGAGACAAGAATGAAGCCATGGAAACTCGTGCTCCAAGAGCTGCTGCTTCTGGTCTTGATGTCCAGGTTCACCTCTCCTGCCCTTTTCATGCCTTGATTATTGCATTCTTCTGTGAGATACTCTGAATATCCTTGTAATAAATTCTGATGTTAGCTTTGACTGGTTCAAGTTGTGTTTGTTCTTACAGCCCAGCTGTTCCTCACACAGGAGGTTGGGCTGTGTCACGACTTGGACTCTGGGAGCGGATCCGGACACGAGGTTTGGAATGCAAGTGCTCATTGGGGACCAGCTGCTGTGAGGCGAAGGAAGGGTAGTGGGTCAGGGGAAGAGGGGAGGCGGCACAGAGGTGGTAGAGACGCTTGCCACGTCGGTAGGGGGCTCTGAAGTTAGTGCAGCTCAGGAGTGTCTCGTGTTGGGCCCAGATGGGCAGGTTTCTGCAGCCCTGAGGCGCTCTGTCCCCAGAGGCCTGCTGCCCTGGGAAGGGGATCACCCCATGTCAGGCAGTTCTTTTTAGCTGGGGCCAGCTCCACAGAACCTGGCAACTGGAGGCAGCCTGTGGGCCACTCTCCCTGCCACTGGGCAGCAAGTCCTTCCTTGAGGAGGGATGGGCAGCCCACCTCTGTCAGCACAGTCTGGCCCTTCCACTGCTGAGCACCATTTTCCCAGCATTGGGTCTGTCTGGGGAGAGCCTGAGGAAACAGGCCATTAGGACCAACTGGCCCCTGCTGGTGCTGTCCTCTCTCACTGGGAGCCATTCTGGGACCTCTGCTGGCTTGGTGGCTCACCTCCTTCCTGAGGGGTCTGAGCCATGGTTACCATGGCCTGCCCTGACCCGAGGTGATGGTAAATTCAAGCAGCACCTGTGCGGATCACCAGAATCCATTCTTTTCCTCCTCATCCTGTTGTGTAAGTAGCCCTGCGCCCTCTTCCTTGTGATGCCTCGGGAAGCCCTACAGAAAGAGGGACTCCTGGCCCACTGGCTCCAGGACATGAGGAGCCCGATGCCCACGTGGTATCTGTAGCTGGCAATTAAGTAGAAAATTTGCTTTGTCTTCTGGTGAAAAGTTGTTCCCTTTGGGGATCAAGACTTGTAACACTGCAGAGTCCAGAGTTGTGGGTATGGGAAGCACAAAGTCCCTGGAGGTAATCATTGGTGGTGGTGGTACACAGACCCGTGTCTTCCGCTCTGGGGACACAGCACCGCAGAAGGTCTTACCTGGCTCACAAGCTGCATTTGGAAGGACAGCACCCTGTCCCTACAGAGTACCCCTTTTGAACTGGGCGTGCGCTGTACCCTCGTGAGGCCATTCCAGTGTGCTGCGGAAGGTGAGCTATGTAATACAGCCAGTGTGGCCTTTTGTGGAGGACATGTCCTCCCCCCTCCCCTTTTGCGGCAGAGTTGTTCTTCTGGCCTGAGACAGTGTATGAGAGGTCCTATCCTGTTCAATCATTTTGTAAGTGACCCTCCCCAGCCCCTGCGCTTTTTAAAAGATTTTTATTTGAGGGAGAGAGAGCACACAAGCAGGGGGAGCAGCAGAAGGAGAAGCAGGTTCCCTGCTGAGTCAAGAGCCCGACGTGGGGCTCCATCCCAGGACCCTGAGATCATGACCTGAGCCAAAGGTAGATGCTTCAACTGAGCCACCCAGGCACCCCTGTCTCATCATCTTTGGATAGTGGTGCTGGCCTAGGTACTGTGGGCAGGAAAGAAAACCCCTATCTGGGTTATGCTTTCTATTGTGAGAACGGTGGCCTTTCAGGCCAAAATGGTCAACTTGGCACCAAGTCCCAGGTAACAGTGCTGTACTGGGGGGCTCAGCTCTGGTTCCCTTGTTTTGGACATTCACTAATGGCAGTAGCGAAATCAGCCCTGTGAGAAAGATTCTGTACTGTCAGACAGATGGGCATTCTTGGCAATTGGATTAACCCCTGCTCTGGATCCCTGGTCTTCGGCTGAGGCTTCACCTTAGTGGGGAAGGCAAGATGGAGGCCTCTGACACGTACATCCAGAGAGGATAGTACATCAAAAACAGCACTGCACTTGGACGGGAGGAAGTGGCAGAGAGTAGTGCTCCTCTAGACCTTTGAGATACATTGGTAGAGTTCCTCTCACACCGCTATCTAGTTCAGTAGTTCAGGCCTTTTAGGAGCCCGGAAAACCCTACAGACCACACAGACTACAGACTACAGACAAGTTCAACCAAGTAATGGTCCCGCTTGCAGACCTGTCACTGTCTTCTAAAGCAGATTTATATGCCCTCAGGTACACAGGATGCAGCCTTTGATTCGACAAATGCATTCTTTTTATCCCACTCAGGAAGAGATCAGACGTCTGTATCAGCATGGAGCTGACCACATCACACATCACAGTTTGCCCCAGGGCTGCCATCACAGTCTGCAGAGGTCCAGGCTATCTGCACATAGTCCGGTACCAGTGAAATCATGCCCATCCAGTGAGATGGTGGAGAAGGGGCTGGCATGTTGGAGGCCCTGATACCCCATGTACATTCCAAGGACAAGGTGATAAGCCCTGAGAAGGTGAGCAGCTTACTGTGGAAGATAGCATGTGACTCGCTTTGCTTTATACGTATGATTCAGGGAGCTTTGGTAGGCTGTTGTCTGCGGCAATTTACGTTTACGGACATCAAATTATAGATGCTGACTTTGGATCTCCTCTGTAGTTACACTGAATTTTTCATTTATACTTGTGAATTTTTTTTTTTAAGATTTTATTTACTTATTTGGGACGCCTGGGTGGCTCAGTTGGTTGGACGACTGCCTTCGGCTCAGGTCATGATCCCAGAGACCCGGGATCGAGTCCCGCATCGGGCTCCCAGCTCCATGGGGCGTCTGCTTCTCCCTCTGACCTTCTCCTCGCTCATGCTCTCTCACTGCCTCTCTCTCAAATAAATAAATAAATAATCTTAAAAAAAAAAAGATAAACAATTAAAAAAAAAAGATTTTATTTACTTATTTGACAGAGATCACAAGTAGGCAGAGAGGCAGGCAGAGAGAGGAGGAAGCAGGCTCCCTGCTGAGCAGAGAGTCCGATGCAGGGCTGGACCCCAGGACCCTGGGATCATGACCTGAGCCAAAGGCAGAGGCTTTAACCCACTGAGCCACCCAGGTGCCCCTGTGAATTCTCTTTTATTCTCATTCCCTCTTGGCAGAAATTTGCCCATTTGTCAGCTTTTACCATGAACAAGATCTTGATTTTGTTGAGCCATCAGTATCTTTGTGTTCAGTTGATTTTCTGAAATCCTGGACTTAACAAAGGCCAACACAAAGGCAGGAGGTCAGGAACTCCTTGGCATAATATAGGGATTTAAGGAAATATGATGCTGTAGGTCTGTTATGGGTAATCCACTCACCAGTGTCCCCAATCTTGACCTCCAAGAGGGGCACTCAGAAATTAGTGGGTAAGAGGAGCACCAGGATCCTGTAAAAAAAAAGTGTTAATTGCTGTGCTTGGGGCCAAGGGTGCCCCAAAGTCAGGTTCCTGATATGAAAGAAGACTCCAGGGTTCTGTGGTGGAACAGGCCTCATAGCAGAATTTAATTTAGGGAGACAAGATGGCAGGGTTACTGTGGTAGGCTCAAGGTCAAGATGGTAATTGGAACTGCTGTCCATGCAGGCAACTCTGGAAGTGGCTAATTGATCCTGGGGTCTACCGGGCCAAAATAGATAGATAGCTTAGAAAATCTTATCTCTATAATAAAAAACGTAGAAGCTGGAAATCCTTAAGTTTAGACTCAGTAACTGGGTCACAAGTACATGCTGTAACCTGAGGAATCATCAATTGGCCATTTTACCATCTGTCAGGCTGACTGCTTCCAGGTAACTGAATAACACTCAAGGGTTTTACCATGACCAGGACCCCATTTATTATACTTACTTTGCCTTCAAATGGTCCACTGGACCTGAAGGTAGCCAGGATGCACAAGAGTCACACTGCTCCTGTTTGCTTTCTCTGACCCTCCTAGGCATTCATATGAGATATAAAATTCCACCTGCTTCATGCCCACTGCCCGAGTGCAGAGTTCAACCATGTTGCCTTTCCCTCGGACTTCCTCATCCCTGTTGGCTTTGTTCCCATCAGGATCCTACCAACCAGCCAAGTGAGTCACCTCTGCCGGGATATCTGTGCATCTCCGTGCTTCCAGCCGTCCCTCCATCTGTTATCCAAACTCAGGGCACTGTTCATAGCTTTGACCACTGGCAAGGGTTCTCTCAGGGGCTCCACAAACTGAGGGGCACCTGTGAATCTGTAGTCCTTTCTAGACGATGCATGATGCATCTGAGAGTTACTTCTCTTGTGCTGGGCTTTAGGCGCTCCCCAGGGCCTGACACCAGATGAATCGTTCCATGATACAATGAATTCAGCAGCCATCCACGAACCTGACGTTCCATCTAGTACCAGTTACAAAATCACATCCTGGGGAAGTGTGCAGGCTCCGTGAGGGCCCTGTAGTGTGGAAGACTCTGCTTTTCAAGAAGTTTTCTATCCCCGAAACCAGGCTTTGCTACGGAACCCTAGAGCTCTTTGGAGCTGTGAGAGACTCCCGACAGCATCCTGCTCTGCCTCGGGTGCTTCCCACACAGCTAGACCTTCTGCACTATGGGAGTTCAGCTGGAGGATGCCTCACGCCTATCCCATGCTTGCCGCGGAGCTTCTGTTGCTCCCGGTGCCACTTGAAATCGGAAGCTTGACTAACTACTGCATGGGGAACCCTGCCCCGGTGCCTTCCAACTTCAAAGAGGCCCAGGAGGCACTGTCCCTCGGTGTGGTGTGCAGTGTGGACTTGACTAAATTGCCCTTTACCTTAAAGGGATGTCCTGGCTTTCTTCCGTTCACTGAACTTCTAAAAATGGCACTGATGGTGGGGTCTAAGACCTTGTGCGCTTTCCCTGACACCTTCTGCCCTACTTCTGACACAGCAGTTGCAGACCCTAACCCTAACCCCAGGCCACCCTCTTCCATCAATCGCTGCCTTCTGTGGTGTTAGGCATGCTATTTGGTTTTGTTTTGTTTTGTTGTTCCTTTAACAAATTTTAGTCTATTCATTTTCATTCCTTCTTCAAAACCACATTTTAGAAATAAATTTTATTGATGCAAGTTACAGACAGTAAAATGTACCTATTTAACCGAGTTGAAGCGCCACCGGTTCTGAATAATGGCCATGCCTACGTCACTACCACCCCTGCCCCGCCGTGGAGTACTTCCAGCACTTCTTCCCACCACTGGTCTCTCTCATCTGTCCTAGAGTTTCGTATGGATGGAATCGTACACCTAGTAACCCTTTGGACCCGGTTTCCTTCACTCGGTGTCATGGTTTTGGGATGTGTGCATGTTATCGTGGGCATTTTCTCTTTTTCTTTTTAATTGCTGAGCATTCCATTGTATGGCTATGCCGCAGTTTGCCCACCCATTCACCTGTTGATGTTTTTAAAGATTTTACTATTTATTTACTTGACAGAGATCACAAGTAGGGAGGCCGGCTGAGGGGGAAGCAGGCTCCCCGCGGAGCAGAGCGCCCGACGCGGGGCTCGATCCCAGGACCCCGGGATCATGACCTGAGCCACCCAGGCGCCCCTCCCCACTCACCTGTTAATGGACACCTGGATTGGTAATTTTTGCTATGAAGAATGAAGCTGAGGGGCGCCTGGGTGGCTCGGTGGGTGGGGCGACTGCCTTCGGCTCAGGTCACGACCCCAGGGCCCTGGGGTCCACCCGCGGATTCCCTTCTTCCTTCCACTCCCGATAACGACTTTCTCTCTTGCCTGCAAGTGTTTTCGCGTAAGCCGCTCCCCCCACCGGCTACGTGTTCCCGGTCCCCGTGGGCCGCCTCTCAGCGAGCCTTCACGTGTAGGCGGACAGTTCCTCCTCCCGCCCCAACCGGGCCTGAGCTCTTTCGGGGCAGGGCGGTGCGGCCACCATATCACCCCCACAGCGCAGGGAGGAAAGGGGCTCCCAGGTCCTTCTGGCGGGGCCGCCATTCCAGCTGCTCTTTCCGGAGGGCGTCAGGGTGGCTCGGAACCGGGAGAACGAGAAGCCGGGGCCAGCCCCGGGGCTGCAGCGTCTGGGCTCGGCCCAAGGGGGCCATCGCCGGGCCCGGACGCGCGAGTCTCTCGGGACCGCAGTCCCTCACGCGGGGACTCGATCTACTACAGCTGTCCATGCCGCGGGTCTCTTACGGAAGCGTTGCGGCCGCAGTCGCTCTCGGTTAGGCTCCAAGTCTCGGTCTGTGGGCATGGGGCTTTCTGGGAGTCGTAACTCAGACCGAGGGTATTTGTCAAGAGGCGCCATTAACTTCCCTGCGAGGCGCTCTAGGAGTCCCCGTGTGTGTGGAGGTGTGTGAGGGCCCTCTCAGCCGGGCCGCGGTGGGTCCTGGGACCGCCGCGCACACCAGCTCCAGCGCTCTGTGCGCAGGCGCGGGGCGTTCCGGCAGTCTTCGTGTGTGAGGGCAGCTCTTCCGCCCTCACCCGGGTGCCGCAGTGGGTCCTGGAACATGTAGTCGTCTGAGGCCAGCCGGCTCTGTTGCTGTGTGCGCAGGCGCGGGGCGTTCCGGCAGTCGTCAAGCGTGAGGGCAGCTCTCCTGCTCTACCCCGGGTGCCGCGGTGGGGACTGGGACGTGTAGTCGTCCGAGGCCCACCGGCTCCGCCGCTGTGTGCGCAGGCGCGGGACGTTCAGGCAGTCGTCGTGTGTGAGGGCAGCTCTCCCGCCCTCACCCGGGTACCGCGGTGTGTCCTAGGATGTGTAGTCGTCTGTGGCCCGCCGGCTCCGTCGCTGTGTGCGCAGGCGCGGGGCGTTGGGGCAGTCGTCGTGCGTGAGGGTAGCTCTCCTGCCCTCACCCGGGTGCCGCGGTGGGTCCTGGGACGTGTAGTCGTCCGAGGCCCGCGGCCTGGTCAGGGGTCCGGTCGCCGAGGCTCGGGCAGGCGGAGTTTGCGCGAGCCTGGCGGCGGGGTCCCTCGACGCACAGTCGAAAGTCGAGCTCGCATCGGCCCCGGGTATGTAGAGCGGCCCTCCCTGCCCGCGGGGGGACCCGGGCCGAAGGCTCCGTCCGGGGCTCTGGACCGCCTCGCCCACCGGGCCTGAGGCGCCGAGGAAGCGCGCCGTCCTGTGACCCCGTAAAAGGCGGAGGGGCGGCGGGGCTGTGGTCAGCTCCGGGCTCCCCGGACGCACGCCGTGGTTGGGGGGCGGAGAGGCCCCTGCGCGGGGAGGTCGGCCCGCCGGCCCGCGCTCAGGGCTTCGTTCTCTCCGTGCCAGCTCTGCCGTGTCCCGGTCCCGTCGTCCCCGCGCCGGCCGCGAGCCATGCCTCAGGTAAGCCGCCCCGCCCCCTTTTTTCCGGACGCAGCCGCGCGCTCAGGCCGAACGCCCCGGCCCGCGGGGCTGCCCTTCGGCGGCTCGCACGGGCGGGGGCGTGAGGGGGGCGCGCGAAGCCCTCTCGGCGCGGGCGGGGTTCTGGGCCGGCTCTCGGGGCGTAGGGGCCGCCGGGCGGCGGGCGGTGACGGCGTGTCCCTTTCCCCAGAGCTGGGACGACGCTGCGCGTTTACCGCCGTGTTTTTGTCAGGCTTCCGGCGCCTGTGTCGGTGGGGTCCCCGGACCAGCAGTGCCAGCGTCACGGGCGGCTTCCTGGGGGTGACTGTCCCCTAGCTCCGGCCCGGACCTTCTCACCCGGAGACCCTGGCTGTGCGGCTCCGGGCCGTGCTTCCGTAGTCACTTCCCAGTGATTCCGACGCGCGGCCCCAGGGCCAGGGATGGCGCGGGAGAGCACGACCTGCGGCCCTGCCGCTTCCCCGCCGTGGGGATGAAAGGCGACCGTCCTGACTCCGGGGCCCTGCTTTCGGTTCCACTTCCCGACTTCGTGTCCTGTTTGTCTCCAGATCCAGGTGCTCCCCGAGTTTTGCTGGGGGGTGCCGCTTCCGTCTGCGCTGCAGAGTCCACCGTTTGGGAAATAGCTTTATTTGTCGATAGTCTTTTAATATTTAGGTTTTTTTGGTGGGAGAGGGAGGACGGGCAGAGGGGACTCTCTCTCTCTTTTTTAAAAATTTATTTATTAGAGAGCGCAGGCGGGGGGAGCAGCAGAGGGAGAGGCAGAAGCAGGCTCCCCGCGGAGCAGAGAGCCTGATGCGGGGCTCCATCCCAGGACCCTGGGATCATGACCTGAGCCCAAGGCAGAGGCTTTAACCCACTGAGCCACCCAGGCGCCCCTAGTTTGGTACCTTTTAAAACTTCTGTCCATGCTTAATGATCATGTGGATTGTTTAAGCCCAGCAAACCAGGCTGCAAAGTGGGGCTTATTGTTACCCCTAGCCCTGAGGGGAAAAGCTTTAGGTTCCATCCCGGGAGGTGTTGCTTTTCTTCCTTGGGCAGTCGTTACCCCTTGGTTGTTCACCCGCTTGTCTGTGACACTGCTCAGGTTACCCCTCAGCTTCACAGCTGTTTCTTCTGGAGTGGGGACAGCTGTGGTGCGCTTGAGTGCATGCCCCTTTTCAGGGGTGCTGCTGTCTGCTGTAGTCAGTTCTTATTACTGATGAAAGTTTTTGAATGTAGGTGGGGGCTGGAGCTGACAGCTAAGAAAGAATTCTTGAGATGTCTTTGGTGCAAAAAAGGTGACTTTATTAAAGCCCAGGGGCAGGACCCGTGGGCAGAAAGAGCTGTTGCATTGAGGCTGTGAGGGGTGACTGATTACATCCAGAGGAGTTGGGGGAAGTAAACAAAAAAAGGGAGGGTTTTTTTTGTTTTGTTTTTGTTTTTGTTTTTAAGATTTTATTTATTTATTTGACAGAGAGACAGCCAGAGAGGTAGAGGGAGAAATAGGCTTCCCTTGGAGCCGGGAGCCCTATGTGGGATCATGACCTAAGCCTAAGGCAAACAGATTAACAACTGAATGACCCAGGTGCCCCAAAAGGGAGGGTTTCAAAAGAACTTTCGTATGCTAAGAAGGACCTACAAGATATTGGAGGCCTTGCCATCAAGGTGATTGTCCTTGAGACAGTTGGGAGTTTCCTTCCAGAAGTTAGGTTATTGATAAGAATGCTTTTCTCTTGGGGCGCCTGGGGGGCTCAGTCGGTGAAGCATCTGCCTTCACCTCAGGTCATGATGCCGGGGTCTTGGGATCGAACCAGAGCCCCGCATCACACTCCCTGCTTGGTGGGAAGCCTGCTTCTCCCTCTTCCTTTCCCCCTGCTTGTGTTTCCTCTCTCACTGTGTCTCTCTGTCAAATAAATAAATCTTTAAAAAAAAAAAAAAGAACACTTTTTTCTTGTAGATCACTAAGACATTTGTGAACCGAGGGAGACTCCTGTCTCGTGAGGGACTTTAATCAATCGCTGTAAATGAACTACCCGTTTTCCCTTCCCTTAGCTTTAGAGCAGCCAGGAATGCCTGAGGAATGTTCACAGAACCCACCTGGGGGTGTCAGCTTGAGCTTTGTCCCCAGCTTGCCTTCTGCTCCCTCGTGAGTTACCAGGAAGAAACTTGGCCAAATCAAATTAAAATAGGGCTGCCACTAAGGAAAATAAATATTGTTACACACAAAGGAATTGTCTTCAGTATTCATTTAGTGCTGCAAGATTGTAAGAACTTTCACAACAAAAAGCCAGGAATCCACGTTGTTCACATGTATACTCCTTTATCTTTCACAAAGTTGTAAATGATCTCAGGACAAATTGTATTTATTTTTTGTTTTTCTTCGGTTACACAATAAAACAAAACAGCTAGGCTCTTACTTTCACTCTTACCAATCACTCAGAATTCTGAAAGCTCCCCTTGCTGCTGCTTGTGTCCACTGTCTGCTCTGTGCCGTGGGACTCACTTCACTCCTTGACGAGCATCTTCGGGAGCCTGGGTGTCGGTGGTGCAGGTAACTGTGTGTCATTTCAGGGGTCAGTGACATTCAGAGATGTGGCCATTGACTTCTCCCAGGAGGAGTGGGAATGGCTCCAGCCTGCTCAGAGGGATCTGTACAGACATGTGATGTTGGAGAACTACGGCCACCTGGTCTCACTGGGTAAGTATGTTCCTCCTTCTCTCAGAATTTGAACTTTGGGATGGCTTCGTGAATCTTGGTTTTCTGATTGAATATTCCCCACGGGAGGTGTGTTAGTTTTCTTTTTACTTTTTTTTTTTAAGCAATTTTTATTTATAAGTAATTTATACACCCAGTGTGGGGCTCGAACTTACAACCTGAGATGCATGCTCTACTGCCTGAGACAGCCAGTCTCCCGTTTTTTATTTTTCAAGATTGATTATAACCACCTAATCCTTAGACAGCCCTCATATTTACATCTGACGTTTCTTTTAATGTCCTTCTTCTAGGGACCCAAGGACTGAAATTGAATTTATTTCATTTTCTGCAAATAGGTCTTAACATTTCTAAGCCATATGTGGTTTCCTTATTGGAGCAAGGGAGAGACCCCTGGCTGGAGAAAGGAGATATGAGAAGAGATCTGTTTTCAGGTGAGTAAGTTAATAACAATCCAACTAATCTGGGAGAAAGCAGTACTTTTATATGTTGGTTGTAAAGTTTTCCCTTAAAGATATGACATATGGGGACTATGAAATCTCGTCCGTAGCTCCATAAGGAACCACTTTTCATCCTTTTACCAGTCTATTTTCAATTCTTATCCTTTCCCTGCTTTCTCACAGACAGATGTGTTCTTTCTTTGCATTGTGAGCTCTGTCTGGGCTCTAAGTTTCATTTCTTTTTGACTTCTCCTCCCTTTCTTTCTTGAAACTGACCTATGTTTCTGTTGCCTAAATTAAAAGGTATGTATTTTTTCTGTAAACTTTGTTCTGTTTAACCATCTTGGAAAGACTAATTCATTACTTTTTGGTCAGTTGATGGGTTTATTCATTCACTCCCACATTCTCTTAATATTTATTTATTTACTTTTAAAATATTTTATTTACTTATTTGTCAGAGAGAGAGACAGCACAAGCAGGCAGAGTGGGAGGCAGAGGCAGAGAGAGAAGCAGGCTCCTCACTGAGCAAGGAGCCCGATGCAGGACTTGATCCCAGGACCCTGGGATCATGACCTGAGCCGAAGGCAGCCGCTTAACTGAATGAGCCACCCAGGCGTCCCTCTCTTAATATTTATTTAAAAGACTTTCTCTGGGCGCCTGGGTGGCTCAGTGGGTTAAAGCCTCTGCTTTCGGCTCAGGTCATGATCCCAGAGTCCTGGGATCGAGCCCCACATCGGGCTCTCTGCTCCGCGGAGAGCCTGCTTCCTCCTCTCTCTCCCTGCCTGCCTCTCTTGCCTACTTGTAATCTCTGTCTGTCAAATAAATAAATAAAATCTTTAAAAAAATAAATAAATAAAAGACTTTCTCTTAGGTGCTACAAAGAGGAGGAAGTATAAAAGAATACAATAACTATCAAAGAAGTTATAGCTTAGTGAGATAAAATAGGTCTGGAAGTAACTACATTACATGTCCTCAAATTTGCAGTTCATCAATAAGGAGAAAGGAATTTCCAGTTGGTATTTTAGGCCTACATAATAATGTGTAGGGATAGTAGTAATAGAAACATAAAAGACAGGAAAAGGATCTGTTTTGGAGAAAAAGTGATGAATTCACTTGAGATAAGCTTGGTGTAGGTAGAGGATGGTATTTCCAAGTGAGGATTTGCACCAAGCTGTTGGAATATATGGTAGGAAAAAGTTCCAGCTAGAGATGTACATGTGAGAATTTTAATATTAAGCAAAATTTGAAGCCATGAGACTGAGATGTCACCTTGGGTTAATAACAAAATTGCTGGTGAAGCTCTTTAAAAATAAATGGCCATGGCCCCACCCTGGAAGATTCTGACACAGAAGATCTATGGAGCTTAAATTCTACATTGATGTAAAGTTGTGCAAGTTCTTAGTTGATTCTGAAGCCTCCAGTGGCGGTATGTGACCTGTCCCTGAGATAACAGGAGGAGGGCTTACACATACAGAGAAGCAGCGGCTTGGAGAGCCTGATGCGGGACAGGAGCAGGTGCCATGGAAACAGCTGCAGCTGTGAGGCCATGGTGGTAGTGACTCTCCTGTGCCGCAGAGGCTTTCAGGAGGGCAGGGGAGAGCGGGTGTGGGCGGAATTCGTGAACTGGAGCAGGTGCTGGGATATTTCTCCTTTCCAGTAGGATTCGAAGAACAATGTCCTCTTCTTACTCCTGTAAGAGCAATAAAACTGTTAGAACTATGTACAAGGGAAGTGAGGTAAAAGACAAAGGTAGAAAAGTTGTCTCTATTCCACTACTTCATTTATTCATTCATTCATTCATTCATTCATTTATTCACTTATTTTTTAAGTGATCTCTGTGCCCAGCGTTGGGCTTGTACTCTTGACGCCAAGACCAAGACTCCCATGCTCTGCGTACTGAACCAGCTGGGTGTCCCTCCACAACTTTAATACAGCTCTTCCAATTTTTATGTGTTCATTCTAGTACCCCTCCTGCCCCTTATTTCAATAGGAAGTAGGATTTGTTGGTGGGCATGAATAAGGAGGGGGCAGTGCTGAGGTTCGCATGAGCACAGGGCCCATCATTTGTCCAGGAGGCCACAGTTAGGGATGTGTTTGACCCTACAGACATTTGCATTGAACTGCTTTTCAGCCATCATGGCTTCAAATTTTTGTCCTTTAAAGCGAGTAAAGTCCCACTTCTTGGAGATGTGGATCTTCTGGCAGCCCCAGGGAACTTGTCCCTGTGTAGGCCCTCCGTCACTTGCTCTGCCCGTCGGTATGGATGGACATGATTTGGCCTATGTGGACCTTGGCCACTGTGCCCTGAGGTTTCCCAAAGGCACCCCACATGCCTGTTTGGAGCCTGTATTGGGGGCAGCATAAGTTCAGATGTGTGTCCACCAGAACGGGCTGTGTCTAGTGTCCTGTAAGGCAACGCATATAAGCAACAGGCCGCATATGCTACTGAGGAGGCCACTGTTTGCCACCGTCGCACACCAGACCCTCCGTGGGGAGGCTGCACGGTTGGCTTTGTTGGCTGCAGTGCAGAACTTTTGTAGAAAGGTGACGTATCACACAGAAATAACGCATAAAACGTAAATGTGCAGCCTAACAAATGATTGGAAGGTACTGACGTAACCACCACCCAGGTTGCTAAGCAGAGCACTGCCGGGTGGGAGCGCTCTGTGTGATCCCCTCTTCCCCACCCCGAACAGCCTTCTCCTTACTTTAACGGGAGTAACTGGCCCTGTTGTTTCCTTGACAGACTTTGTCAAGTGTTTGTGTTTCTAATCACTACAGCTTAGGTGTGTATGTTTGTGAACTTTATATAGACGGGTCCATACTGTATGTGCTGTGTTTTGCTTCTCAAAATTACTTCTAAAAGTTAGCATTTTGTGTATGACTCCGGTAGTTTGTTTCATCGTGCAAGTCAGTACTCCCATTTCTCTCTTCTGTTATTGAGGCCTTCGTGGGTTGTTTGCATTTTAGGGCTGTCACAAGCCGTGTTACCATTGTCCCTGCATCCTGGCACAGACTGGCCGGATTTCCTGTGGTCTGTGTCTAGGACTGAAATGCCAGGTCAGGGGACAGTGACCTCTTTCTTATCATTAGATTATGCCTCATCTGTGAGGTGCTGTTGAAGGTTTTTGCTCATTTATGTATTGGATTCTCTGTCGTTTTCTTTTTCTTTTCCTTTTTTTTTTTTTTTTTAAGATTTTATTTATTTATTTGACACAGAGAGACAGAGAGAGAGATCACAAGTAGGCAGAAGGGCAGGCAGAGAGAGAGGGGGAAACAGGCTCTCCACTGAGCAGGGAGCCCGACGCGGGGCTTGATCCCGGGACCCCAGGATGATGACCTGAGCCGAAGGCAGAGGCTTTAACCCACTGAGCTACCCAGGCACCCCCATAAATGCCTTTTAAGTGTGTTTTATAGCTGGGTTGTCTATAGCGGTCTTGTCCTGCAGGATGGTGAAATGTTTCTGTTTCTCTGTATGTTCTATAACTTGGATTTTAACCCATTGATTTTCACATTTTAAAACTTTGGTCTTGTTTAAGTTCTGCTGGAGACGATCATTGTATTTAGGCCGGTTGTCAGTATGTGTAAGTTGAGACCATCAGTTGTAACCTCTCTTCTATGTACGTGGTTCCAGGACAGTCCTGTTTTTAAAGCCTTTGTAGGTCTCCAGTATTTGTCCTGCATATGCACCTCCTGCTGGCCTTTCCGCATCTGGGCAGTGGGTTCCCATGTTTCTGTTTTCACAGTTTCTAGTGTGGTATATAGGATCAGATCCATGCATGCACAACTCAGAGATGAGCTCAGGATTTCATACACAACTTCATGGGAGCACTTTCTTAAGCTCCCTCTCCTAAGCTTTTTGGTTCTCAGGCCCCCTCTTTCAGGTCTTCTGGGTAGAAAGGCAGACCTTTAGTTTCCCCTCTGCTCTGTATCTCCTGCAACTGTGTCTGCCTCTGCAGCCAAGCAACAAGGAGAGAGAAAAAGAGGAAAATGGGTATTATTCCTGTGCTGCAGGGAACATAGATTTCTCTCTTCTTTTTTTTTTTTTTTTTTAATTTTTTAAAAAATTTACTTATTTGTCAGAGAGGGAGAGAGAGAGCGAGCAAGCACAGGCAGACAGAGTGGCAGGCAGAGGCAGAGGGAGAAGCAGGCTCCCCGCCGAGCAAGGAGCCCGATGTGGGACTCGATCCCAGGACGCTGGGATCATGACCTGAGCCGAAGGCAGCCGCTTAACCAACTGAGCCACCCAGGCGTCCCTTCTCTTTTCTTTTTTATAGAGATTTTATTTATTTGAGGGAGAGAGCGAGCAGGAACTGGGGAAGGGGCAGAGGGAGAGGGAGAAAGGAGCCTGATGTGGGACTCCATCCCAGGATTCCAAGATGACGTCCTGAACCAAACGCAGATGCTTAACCAACTGAGTCACCCAGGCACCCCAAGATGAGCAACTTTGAAGGGGAGGGAAGAGTATATCAATTTGTGATTTTCCAAGTGTCGGATCTTTGTGGAAAGCTTGACTCTATCAGTTCATTAGGCAGTTGAGTATCAGACTCAGAAGCTTAACAAAGAGATCACTGTGCTCAAATTTTAGTCATTTGGAGAGGTTTTTTCTTTTTTTAGATTTATTTACTTTAAAGAGTGTGTGCACATAAACTGGGAGGGGTAAAGGGAGAGGGAGAGAAATCCTCAAACAGACTTTCCACTGAGCACAGAGCCTGATGTGGGGCTCGATCCGAGGACTCTGGGATCATGACCTGAGCAGAAGGCAGACACTTAATGACTAAGCCACCCAGGCGCCCCTATTTCTTTTCTTTTCTTTTTTAAACTTCCTTTTCTTTTCTTTTCTTTTTTAAAATTTATTTGTCAGAGAGAAAGAGAGCGAGTGAGCACAGGCACAGTGGCAGGCAGAGGCAGAGGGAGAAACAGGCTCCCTGCCAAGAAAGGAGCCCGATGTGGGACTCGATCCCAGAACGCTGGGATATGACCTGAGCTGAAGGCAGCTGCTTAACCAACTGAGCCACCCAGGCGTCCCCCTTTTCTTTTTTTTAAGATTTTATTTGTCAGAGAGAGAGAGAGAGCACAAGCAGTGAGGAGCAGAAGGAGAGGGAGAAGCAGCCTCTTCACTGAGCAGGGAGCCCGATGCGGGACTCCATCTCCAGAGCCTGGGATCGTGACCTGCGTGGAAGGCAGACGCTTAACTGACTGAGCCACCTACGCACCCAACAGCTTGTTTCTTTTTAGTGCTAAATAATATTCTGTTTTCTGGATGAACTGGAGTTTACTTTTGCATTCTCCTACTAAAGGGTGTGTGGTTGCTTCCAAGTTTTGGCATTTATAAAGAGAGCTGCTATAAACATCTGATTGCAGGCTTCTGTGTGAACCTAAGTTTTAAATTAGTTTGGGTAAATGTCAAAGAGTGCAGTTGAATCGTGTGGTAAGAGAATGTTTAGTTAGGAAACTTTCAAACTGGGCACCTGGGTGGCTCAGTCGTTAAGTATCTGCCTTTGGCTCAGGTCATGATCCCGTGGTCCTGGGATCGAGTCCTACATTGGGCTCCCTGCTTGGTGGAGAGCCTGCTTCTCCCTCTCCCACTCTCCTTGCCTGTGTTCCCTCTCTCACCGTGTCTCTGTCAAATAAATAAATAAATAAATAAAACGTTTAAAAAAAAACCTGCCAGACAAATTTCCAAAGTGGTTCTACCATTTTACATTCCTACCAGCAATGAACGATAATAATCCCTATTGCCCCGCATCCTTGCCAGCATTTGATGTTTTTAGTGGATTGGATTTTGGACATTGTAATAATTGTGTAATGGCATCTCATTTTATTTATTTATTTTTAAATATTTTATTTATTTAGTTGAAAGAGACCACAAATAGAACGGCAGGCAGAGGGAGAGGAGGGAGCCCGATGTGGGGCTCGATCCCAGGACCCTGGGATCATGACCTGCACCAAAGGCAGCCGATTAACCGACAGAGCCACCCAGGCGCCCTTCATTTTAATTTAGAATTTTCTCATGGCATGTGATGTTGAATATCTTTCCATATTCTTGCCATTTGTATATATTCTTTGGTGATGTTGCTGTTCAGGTCTTTGGCCCATTTTTAAAGCATATTGTTGGGGCGCCTGGGTGGCTCAGTGGGTTAAAGCCTCTGCCTTCGGCTCAGGTCATGCTCCCAGGGTCCTGGGATCGAGCCCCGCATCGGGCTCTCAGCTCAGCGGGGAGCCTGCTTCTACCTCTCTCTCTGCCTGCCTCTCTGCCTACTTGTGATCTCTGCCTGTCAAATAAATAAATAAATAAAATCTAAAAGAAAAAAAAGTATATTGTTCATTTTCTTATTGTTGAGTTTTAAGAGTTCTTTGTATATTTTGGATACCAGGTCTTATTAGGTATGTCTTTTGCACGTATTTTCTCCCAATTTGTGACCTGTCTTCTCATTCTCTTGATGTTGGCTTTTGCAGAGCAGGGCTTTTTTATTTTAACGATGCCCAGTTTGTCAATTATTTTCCTGGATCATGACTTTAGTTGTTGTATCTAAAAAGTCGTTGTCATACCTAAGGTCATCTAGTTTCCCCGTATGTTATCTTCTAGGAGTTTTATATTTTTGTGTTTTAGACTTAGGTCTATGATCCATTTTGAGTTAATTTTAGTCAAGAGTGTATAAGGTCTGTGTCTAAATTCATTTTTGGCATGTTGATGCATAGTTGTTCTAGGAGCATTTGTTGAGAAGACGTCTTTGTTCCTTTGTGTTTTCTTTGTCACCTTGTGAGAGATCAGTTGAGTGTAATTAGGCAGCTCCGTTCCTGAACTCTCTGTTCTGCTCTATTGATCTGATCGTCTCATCTTTCACCGGTACCACACTGTCTTCATTACTGTCAGTTTACAGTAAGCCTTGAAGTCAGGTAGTGCCAGGCTTATGGCTTTGTTCTTTTCCTTTGGTATCCCATTAGGTATTGTAGGTCTTTTGCTTCTTGATATAAACTTTAAAATCACTTTGTTGAGATCTATAAAATTACTTTCTGGGATTTCATTGTATCTATAGATGAAGTTGGGAAGAACTGACATCTTGACACCATTGAATCCTCCTATGAACGTGGAATTTCTGTTTCTCCGTTTAGTTCTTTTTTTTTAATTTTATTTTATTTATTTATATGACTGAGAGAAAGAAATCACAAGTAGGCGGAGAGGGGGAAGCAGGCTCCCTGCTGAGCAGAGAACCGAACACGGGATTCGATCCCAGGACCCTGAGATCATGACCTGAGCCAAAGGCAGAGGCTCAACCCACTGAGCCACCCAGGCGTCCCTCTCTATTTAGCTCTTAACTTCGTATCTTTCAACAGAGTTTTGTACTTTTCCTCGTATAAATCTGGTACATTTTGTTAGAATTCTTTCTAAGTATTTAATTTTTGTATGCTAATGTAAACAGTAATGTCTCAGTTTCAGCCTTCCTTTGTTCATTGCTTGTATATGGGAAAGACTGACTTTTTTGTTGTTGTTGTTGTTGTTAAAGATTTTATTTATTTATTTGACAGACAGATCATAAGTAGGCAGAGAGGGAGGCAGAGAGAGAGGGAGGAAGCAGGCTCCCTGCCGAGCAGAGAGCCCAACGCGGGGCCCAATCCCAGGACCCCGGGACCATAACCCGAGCTGAAGGCAGAGGCTCCAACCCACTGAGCCACCCAGGTGCCCCGAAAGACTGCCTTCTATACATTAACTTTATATCTTGCAATTTTGTTATAATTACTCCACTTTTTTGGTAAAATTTTTCAGATTCTTTGCATAGATAATAGTGTCATCTACCAAAAAAGTTTTATTTCTTCCTTGCCAATCTGTATACTTTTACTTACTTTTCTTGTCTTATTGCATTAGCTAAGATCCATTATAGCATTGAAAAGTAGTGCTGAGCGGCACCTGGGTGCTGCAGTTGGTTAAGCATCTCACTCTTTGTTTCAGCTCAAATCTGACCTCAGGGTTGTGAGATTGAGCCGTATGTTAGGCTCTGCACTCAGTGTGGGAGTCTGCTGGAATTTCTCTTCCTCTCCCTCTGCCCCTTCCCCCTGCACTTCCTTTCTCTCACTGAAATAAATAAATAGGTCTTAAAAAAAACAACAACAGTGCTGTGAAGGAACATCCTTGCAATGTTCTTGGTTTTAGCAGGAAAGCTTCAAATTTCTCACCATTAATAGGGTGTTAGCTATAGAGTTTTTATTTATTTATTTTAAAAAAGTTTTTTGTTTTTTTTTTTTTTAAGATTTTATTTATTTATTTGACAGACAGAGACCACAAGTAGGTAAGAGAGGCAGGCAGGGAGAGAGAGGAGGAAGCAGGCTCCCCGCGGAGCAGAGAGCCCGATGCAGGGCTCGATCCCAGGACCCTGGGATCATAACCTGAGCCGAAAGCAGAGGCCTCAACCCACTGAGCCACCCAGGCGCCCCTAGCTATAGGTTTTTTGATGTTCTTTGCAACTTGAGGAAATTCCACGCTATTCCTAGTTTGTTGAGTTTTTTCATGAATGGATGTTGGATTTTGCAAGCCATATCTACTGGTAACACGTTGCCTTAGTTTTTGTCTCAGAATATCTTTATTTCTCCTTCACCTTTTTTTTTTTTTTTTTTAAGATTTTATTTATTTGAGAGAGAGGCAGTGAGAGAGCATGAGCGAGGAGAAGGTCAGAGGGAGAAGCAGACTCCCCGTGGAGCTGGGAGCCTGATGCGGGACTCGATCCCGGGTCTCCGGGATCATGACCTGAGCCAAAGGCAGTCGTCCAACCAACTGAGCCACCCAGGCGTCCCTCTCCTTCACCTTGAAGTATAGTTTTTCAGGGTACAATTCTAGGTTGGTGGGTTTTTTCTCTCTACATTAAGTACTATCTCAGTGGTCTTAAGTAACATTGGTGATAGAGAATTTTTTTTTTCCATAAGAAGAAAGTGAGCGCATCTGAGTTTTGCTTTGAGTATGTTAGCTGTAGATTTATCATAGGAACCCTTCCTTACATTAAGGACGGACCGTTATGGGCGCCTCAGTAGCTCAGTTTGTTAAGTGTGTGATTCTTGGTTTTGGCTCAGGTTGTGATCTCAGGGTCATGAGATTGAGCCCTGCGTCAGACTCCATGCTTGGTGTGGAGTCTGCTTGAGATTTGCTCTTCTCCCTCTGCCCCTCCCTCCATTCACACACACTCTCTCTAAAACAAATAATTAATTAAAAGAAAAATAAAGGGGGTTCCTGGGTGGGTTAGTTTTTAAACATCTGCCTTCAGCTCAGGTCATGATCCCAGGGTGCTGGTGTTGTGCCCCATATGGGGCTCCTGCTCAGCAGGAAGCCTGCTTCTCCCTCTCCCACTCCTGCCGCCTGTGTTCCCTCTCTCGCTGTGTCTCTCCCTGTCAAATAAATAAATAAAAACTAAAAAAAAAAAAAGGAACCTTATATTCATCTAGGCTTTTAATCAGTATAATAACTAAATTATATCAGATCCATTTGACCTTTACCAAAGAGAGTATGGGCATGTAGGTGATAGGAGGGGGAGGTGACTTTAAGGAAACGAAGCGGGGTGAGAAATATATAATTAGCATTCTATTCATATTTGGAACCTGATTTTCTTGGTTGTGCTTTTTACTCGGATTGGTCTGTGAAGCCATATGGCTGGTAGTATATGAAATCTCTGCAGTTAACCCCAGTTACTTTTTCTTTTTCTTTTCTTTTCTTTTTTTTAAAGATTTTATGTATTTATTTGACAGAGAGAGTGAGAGACACAAGCAGGCAGAGCAGCAGAGGGAGAGGGAGAAGCAGGCTTCCCACTGAGCAGAGAGCTCAATGTGGGGCTTGATCCTAGGACCCAGGGATCATGACCTGAGCCGAAGGCAGTCGCTCAACCAACTGAGCCCCCCAGTTGCCCCAGTTGCTTTTTCTAATACCATTAAATACCTATGCTCACCTCATATATCTTGCTGTATTTCTGTTCCCAACTAATTTCTGCAGTGAAGTCTTTCTAGATGAGCTTATCTTGTTTTTTTATATCATTGTTTTCTTCTGTGTCCTCTTTATCTTCCTATTTATGTTCTCTGCTCATGAAAAGAATTTGTCCATTTATATCTCCAGGGTTCTTACTCATTTGCTCAGTGGATATGGAATTGGTTATAGAAGGGCCAGGAAAATAATTTAAGATTTACCTCTATTGAGACCATTTTCTTCACTATTGTTTTACTGCCTCCCCACCTTTATCTTTCATGTTAATGTGTCTACCATATAGGTATAGTTCTTGGTTCTTTGTTCAGAAACCTATTAAAGAAATAGGTCTGGCGCACCTGGGTGGCTCAGTTAAGTGTCTGCCTTCAGCTCATGGCATTGTCCCCGGGTCCTGGGATTGAGCCCTGCATTGGGCTCCCTGCTGAGCAGGGAGCCTGCTTCTCCTTCTGCCCCTCCCTACTTATGTATATTCTCTCTCTCTCAAAGAAAATTAAAAAAAAAAAAAACTTAAAAAAGAAAGAAATAGATTTATATACTTTTCCTTAGAAGCTTAAGATCAGTGATAATAAAAGAGCATTCCCCCATACAAAGTAAATGTCAAAGTGTGTTTTAGGAAATATGATTTTTTTTGTTGTTATTTGGAAATAATTTTAAACTTCCAGAAAATGTTCAGGAATAGTACAAGGATATCTATAAGCTCTTTACTCAAATTCACCTATTGCCGGGGCACCTGGGTGGCTCAGTAGGTTAAAGCCTCTGCCTTTGGCTCAGGTCACGATCTCAGGGTCCTGGGATCAAGCCCCGCGTCGGGCTCTCTCCTCCGCGGGGAGCCTGCTTTCTCCTCTCTCTCTGCTTGCCTCTGTCTGCGTGTGATCTCTGTCTGTCAAATAAATAAATAAAATCTTTTTTAAAAAATTCACCTATTGCTAGTATTTTGCCCCATTCATTTTATTGTTTGTTATATGATTTTTTTTCCCTGAAATATCGGACAGTAAATTGCATACATCATGGCCTTTTACCTCCATATATGCCTAAAAATTAGGATATGAGTGAATATATTTTTAAAATATTCTTCATATTTGTTGTACTGTTTTGTTCCTCTGGAGAAGATCAGGACCGATGTTTGTTAAAAGCATCTGATAGGGCGCCTGGGTGGCTCGGTTAGTGTACAACTCTTGGTTTTGGCTCAGGTCATAATCTCAGGATCATGAGATCAAGCCCTGTGTCAGGCTGCACACTCAGCGGTGAGTTTGCTTCAGAGTCTCTCTCTCTCCCTCTGCCTGTCCTGCTTGTGGACTCTCACTCTTTCTAAAAAAAAAGACCTTAAAAAAAAAAGGCATTTTATGGAAAGACACTGTCACATCAAAGTTGAGCTTCAGTTATCACTTTGCAAAGTAGAGTAAGAGTGAGGATCATAGACAGTCATTTCCTTTTACTTATTTATTTAAAGTAAGTCACTGTCAGATGTTCCAAAGGCATTAAGTGAATAGTCTGATGTCTTTATGGGACCTGAGGAATATTTGTAGTTTATTAGCAGCATTATGAAATTGTCTTTTTCAAGTCCTTCTTGCCTCAAATAAAGTTTGAGTTGAGAAAGACAAAAATGCATCCTTCCCAAGTATTTATCTTCCTGATAGTATTTTTGGTAAGATTTTATTTATTTATTTGTCCTAGAGAGAGAACAAGCAAGAGTGAGCAAGCACAAGCAGAGGGTGGGGGGTCAGAGGGAGAGGAAGACTCCCTACTGAGCAGGGAGCCTGACATGGGGCTCGATCTAGGAGCCTGGGATCATGACCTGAGCTGAAGGCAGACGCTTTACTGACTGAGCCGCCCAGATGTTCCCTGTCCTGTTTCATCTCTCTTCTGATGTCTTCTGAGTTTCCGGACATTTTTACTGCTCAGATTTCAGTCTATATGAGAACTTTGAAAGCCATAGAGTGTTGAGATATGTGTGTGTGTGTGTGTGTGTGTGTGTGTGTTTTAATCCCTCATTGAAAAAGTGGAGTGGCTTTACTCAGTATAGAAAAAAAAAAACTATTGTTTTATTTTCAGAGTCAAGTGGTGAAATCAAAGAGTTTTCTCCAAATGTCATATATGAAGATGGCCCATCCCAGTATGTGGTAGTGGAAAGAATTCTAAACCAAGACCCTGAATATTCTGGTTTTAAAGGAGGCTGGAAATGTAAGGAGGACACTCAGATGCAAGGAAATCAGGCATGTATCCGGCAAGTGTCAGTCTCTCATCAAGGAGCACTGTCGCAGCACATGAGTATCAATACTGTGGAGAGGCCCTATGGATGTCATGAATGTGGAAAAACCTTCAGTCGGCGCTTTTCCCTTGTGTTACACCAGAGAACTCATACTGGAGAGAAACCGTACATATGTTCAGAATGTGGCAAAACCTTTAGCCAGATCTCCAACCTTGTGAAACATCAGATGATACATACTGGAAAGAAACCCCATGAGTGTAAGGACTGTAACAAAACATTCAGTTACCTCTCATTCCTTATTGAACACCGGAGAACACATACTGGGGAGAAACCTTACGAATGTACGGAATGTGGAAAGGCCTTTAGCCGAGCCTCAAACCTCACACGACATCAGAGAATTCATATAGGAAAGAAACAGTATATTTGTAGGAAATGTGGGAAAGCCTTTAGCAGTGGCTCAGAACTTATTCGCCACCAGATCACACATACTGGAGAGAAGCCTTACGAATGCATTGAATGTGGGAAGGCGTTTCGCCGTTCCTCACACCTTACGCGGCATCAGAGCACCCATACGACCAAAACCCCCTATGAGTGTAATGAATGTAGGAAAGCCTTCCGCTGCCACTCATTCCTTATTAAACACCAGAGAATTCACGCTGGAGAGAAGCTCTATGAGTGTGATGAATGTGGCAAGGTTTTCACGTGGCATGCATCCCTTATGCAACATATGAAAATTCATACTGGAGAGAA
The DNA here is from genome assembly GCA_004024625.1 of Mellivora capensis. Lineage (NCBI taxonomy): Eukaryota > Metazoa > Chordata > Mammalia > Carnivora > Mustelidae > Mellivora > Mellivora capensis. The sequence goes on along the minus strand of PISX010012335.1, from coordinate 5,226 downwards.
GCCGTATGCATGTACTGAGTGTGATAAAACCTTCAGTCGGAGCTTTTCCCTCATTCTGCATCAGATAACTCACACTGGGGAGAAACCCTATGTATGTAAGGTGTGCAGTAAGTCCTTCAGCTGGAGCTCAAACCTGGCCAAACATCAGAGAACACACAGCCTAGAGAACCCCTATGAGTACGAGAATTCGTTCAGTTATCACTCATTCCTTACTGAGCACAACGGGATTCGCACTACAGAGAAAACCTAACAATGTACGGATTCAAAACAAAAGCAGAAACAGTTAATGCCTTACTTTGACTTCAGAGGATTCCTGGAAAGAAGCCTTAAGTGGATATGTTGAATGTGAAGAAGGTGGGTTATACTTGATTTAACATCCTGGAACATAGGAGCCCAGGAATGTGTTGGAAAGCCATGAGCACGTTCTTTTTGTAACATCAGAAGGTGAAATCAGTACTGAGAAGACTTCATCTGGTACGATTCCCTCACTTGACACTTGTAAATTCCTACCAGGGAAGGACACATGGCCAATAAATGTGAGGAAGCTTTTATTGAGAAATTGGCCCCAACTCTGCATCCGTCAGCCCAAACAGGACAGAGTGTGTGGGCAAGAGTTGTTTTCCTTTTTCCCGGACATCAGAAAATTCATAATGAATCAAAGTCATGCAAATGCAGCGATTTGGCAATGTTTTTGTGTACCATGCAATATTTATTAGGTTTGAAAATACTCTCAAGAGAAAAAGCAACCCTATAAATGAACTGAATAAAGGGTGACTTTCTGCTTTACTTCAGAACTGCAGAATTATACCGGGGAGAAATCTGCCATAAGGAGTGTGGCAAGATCTTGAGTTCTGAGAAGTCCTACTGGAGGGAGTTGGGGAGGTTTTTTTTGGGGGGGGGGAGGGTATTTTTGTTTTAAAGCAAACTCAGAAAACAAAGCTATGAATAAATATTTGGTTTTTAGTTAATTAATCTGATACTTGCAGAGTTTTTTTCCATAGCATATATCATTCTGAAAATGCAAATACCACAGTATTGACATCAGCAGTGAAGACTAGTCTGGATTTGTAGAAACGTACATGGTCCCAGAAACGTTTTTCGTATATTAATGGCTTTAACTTTGAGATAGAGTTTAGATTTAAGGTTATGCTCACTCATGTTTATCCTTGAATGTAACTAGACCTGTCTTAGCTTGAAGTAAATGTACATAACGTATGTTGCAGGAAAATGCCAAGGTGGTTTTCCTCTTTTGATCCACTTACAGTGGGAATATTACTTTTGTAAGCACATATTTGTCAAAATAAACCAGATGATGTTTTTACTCTCCATGTACACCTTGCCCATTTTTTAATGTCCCAGTTAAAGGTGTATCTTATCTAGGAAGCATCTGCCTCCTTTTAAGGACTGAGCTTGCATTTAGGATAGGTAATATGCAGTTTGGTACTTGAATAAGTGCCTCATTTAAGTATATTTTAAGTCTGGGTGAATCTTTCACCAAGTGAGAGGCTGGCAACTGTCTTTCATACTTACTGTGATGTAACACATAGCCGTTGCCTGGTAATTTTCTCAACGCGTCAGTCTCTACCAGAACAGTTCCATTGTACAAATCCTTTCCTATGGTGTAGCAGGCATTACTTTTCCCAGCCCCATGTGAGGGGTCTTTTTTGGATAGAAATGAATGTAATCATTTTGGAGGTTTGTAACATTCGGGGATATGGCCATAGACTTGTCTCACGAGAAATGGGGCTGATTGGACCCTGACCCGAAGAATTCGTATAGGAATATAATGATTTGGAAGTATGGGATCCTCATACGAGGTTACCATTCCTCCATTCAGAACATGAAGTTAGGCATCTTTGCTTTCTCTTTTAGGAAAAGGGCGTGGCTTTAACCTTCCTGCCTGAATTCCTACTCCAGTTTCTTTTTTTTTTTTTTTAATATTTTATTTATTTGACAGAGATCACAAGTAGGCAGAGACAGAGGGGGAAGCAGGCTCCCTGCTGAGCAGAGAGCCCGATGCGGGGCTCGATCCCAGGACCCTGAGATCATGACCTGAGCCGAAGGCAGAGGCTTAACCCACTGAGCCACCCAGGCGCCCCTCTACTCCAGGTTCTTGAGGAAATGAAGTAAAATTGGTAGAAGTGGGAAGTGGCTTGCGTTCTTCCTTGAAGGCTCTGCCCCTCCCTGCCACTCATGCTCTCTTGAGAGAGGGAGCATGACAGAGATAGAGCATGAGCAGGGGGAGGGGCAGAGGAGAGGGAGAAGCAGGTTCCTTGCTGAGTGGAGAACGTCATGCCCACAACCTCCCCAACTCCCTCCGGGCTCAATCCCAGGAGCCTGAGATCATGACCTGAGCCGAAGGCAGATGCTTAACCAACTGAGCCACCTGGGCGCCCCTAGCTTCTCTCCCTCTGTATTAAAGTTGGGTCTGGACCTAGGAAGAACCATAATTGTTTGAAGTATCTATTTTTTCCCTTTTGTAAGCAGGGCTCTGTATTTCTTTCCTTTTTTTTCTTTTTAGAAGAAATTATTTTTTTTAAAAAGATTGTATTTATTTATTATGACAGACAGAGATTACAAGTAGGCAGAGAGGCAGGCAGGGAGAGAGGCAGAAGCAGGCTCCCCGCTGAGCAGAGAGCCCATTGCGGGGCTTGATCCCAGGACCCTGGGATCATGACCTGAGCCGAAGGCAGAGGCTTTAACCCACTGAGCCACCCAGGCGCCCCCCACCCTTGGTTCTTTTAAACATAAAGTCTGTGCCCCCTCAAAATACACACACACACACACACACACCATTGCTAGGCATGTTAAGAACAAGATATAGATACACTTCGTTTTATTGTGATTTGCAGATACTGCCTTTTTCTTTTAATTGAAGGTTTGTGGCAACCCTGTGTTGAACAAGTCTATCTGTGCCATTTTCTCAATAGTATTTCCTCATTTTATGTCTCTATCACATTTTGGGAATTTCCGCATAATCCTATCTTTTTTGCATTATATTGAACTGCTGCCTTCTAATAATAAAATTTTGACAGATGAGGAGTTGCTTCTTATGGTTGAACAAAGAAGTGGTTTCCTGAGATGGAATCTGCTCTTGGTGAAGATGCTGTGAGGACCGTTGAATGACAAATAACTTAAAATATTACATAAACTTGGTAAAGCGGTGGGACGGCTCGAGCGCATTGACTCCTTTTTTAAAATTTTTGATTTTTTAATTTCTTTTCAGCATAACAGTATTCATTGTTTTTGCACCACACCCAGTGCTCCATGCAATGCGTGCCCTCCCTAATACCCACCACCAGGCTCCCCCAACCTCCCACCCCCCACCCCTTCAAAACACTCAGGTTGCTTTTCAGAGTCCATAATCTCTCATGGTTCATCTCCCCCCCAATTTCCCTCCACTCCCTTCTCTCCATCTCCCCATGTCCTTCGTGTTATTTGTTATGCTCCGCAAATAAGGGAAACCTATGATAATTGACTCTCTCTGCTTGACTTATTTCACTCAGCATAATCTCTTCCAGTCCTGTCCATGTTGCTACAAACTTTGAAAGAAATTCTGTGGGTAAAATGCTATCAAACAGCATCATACGCTATAGAGAAAGGAAGATTAATTGATGGATTAAACTTTATTAAGAGGGGCACCTGGGTGGCTCAGTGGGTTAAAGCCTCTGCTTTCGGCTCAGGTCATGATCCCAGAGTCCTGGGATCAAGGCCCACATCAGGCTCTCTGCTCCTCGGAGACCCTGCTTCCTCCTCCTCTCTCTCTCTGCCTGCCGCTCTTGCCTACTGATCTCTGTCTGTCAAATAAATAAATAAATAAATAAAATCTTAAAAAAAAAAACTTTATTAAGAAAATGCCACAGCCACCCCAACCTTCACCAAAGACCAGGCTGACCCATCAGCAGCCATCACCGCGAGGCAATACCCTCCCCCAGCAAAAGGACGGACTTGGTGAAAGCCCACGTGATGGTTAGCTTGCTTTTTTTTCCTTTTCTTTTTTCTTTTTCTTTTTTTTTTTCTTGCAAGAAAGGATTTAACTAAGGTATGTCCATTTTTGGGGGGAAATAACTGTATTATACACTTAATAGACTGTAGTAAAGGCATAACACTTACACGCACGGGGAGACCAGACTCACGTGTCTTGGTCTATTGCGGTGTCTTGGCTCTGCTGCAGTGGTCTGCAAACAAGCCTGCACTATCTCTGAGGTGCGCCTGTGAGTAGTAAGAGATTAAACAGAAAGAGAAGCGCACCCAGAAGTGACCTAGATACTGGGGTTTTTAGACAAGGATTTTCATGTAACAACATTTTTTTTTTAATTTTATTTATTTATTTGTCAGAGAGAGAGCGAGAGAGCGAGCACAGGCAGACAGAGAGGCAGGCAGAGGGAGAAGCAGGCTCCCCGCCGAGCAAGGAGCCCGATGTGGTACTCGATCCCAGGAGACTGGGATCATGACCTGAGCCGAAGGCAGCCGCTTAACCAACTGAGCCACCCAGGCGTCCCAAGGATTTTCATGTTAAATATGGTTAGTACGTTAAAATACGTGAGAGGATGGAAGAAAAAGAAAACTGGACGACTTCAACTAGTAGTTAGAATCTAGAAAAAACAGTCAAATGGCTGGCTATTCTAGAATTGGAGACAGTATCTGAAATTAAGAATTTCATAGACAGACTTAACAGCAAATTGAACACAGAACAAAAAAGTAAACTGGAAGGCAAATGAACAACAACAATACTGAGATGGGCAGAGAGAAATATGGCAAGGTCTGAGAGGAGACTCAGAGCTTTGCTGTTCTAGTTAGGAAGCTCTTCTGTCCTGTTGCTCTTCGTCCTTCGTGAAGGACTACTTCCTATCCTTCAGATTTTGGCTTAAATGTCATCTCACAGAGACCTTTCTTGACTTCCTTATCTAACATAGGTCCCCTGATTCTTATCCTATCGTCTTATTTTTCCCCCTCATATTTTGAATTTAGCCTAGAAGTCAATTGAGAAGGGCTTTTTCTTAAGATTTTATTTATTTGAGAGAGAGGGAGAGAGTGGGTGAGCTAGTGAGCATGAACAGAGGGGAGGTGCAGAGGGAGAGGGAGAAGCAGACTCAGTGCTGAACAGGGAGCCTGACATGGGACTCGATTTCAGGACCCCAGGACCATGACCTGAGGCAAACACAGAGGCTTAACTGACTGAGCCACCCAGGTGCCCCAAGTCTATTTCTTTCTAAAATATTTTAT
>PISX010012334.1:0-61097 GCA_004024625.1 Mellivora capensis | reverse complement strand
GAGGTCTCCTCGCAGCTCAGCGACCAGGACCTGGTTTCTCTGCTGCACTCTCTCTGGCTCAGCGCCAGGGGTGTCTGCCCTCCATGGGGGACTTAAGCCCCTGTCCCTAACAGTTCCAATTCCCACAATTTCACCCTGCGATCTTTTCTCTTTTTGAGTGCTTTTTATCAGTCTTCAAGTTAATGCTGGTCCCCAGTCTTAGGGGACTCTTGTATTGGGGTATTACTTCCCAATGCGTCTCCTCTGGTGGCTCTCTCCCCCTTTTGTTTATCTTCTGATCCCAGTCTGGTGTTCCAGCTCCGCTTTACCTGCCCACTGGCGTCTTTTGCCCCCGTAGAGATCCTGACATCCCACTGGCGTCTTCTGCCCCCATAGAGATCCTGACGAGTAGAATTCTGATCTCAGGCTGATTTCATGGGTTATCGGAGTTCCTTGGTAGGTAGTCAGCTCACTTTAGGGGACAGGTTGAACCAGAGCATCCTACTAGTTCCCTGCCATCTTGTCTCCCTGGACCGACAAAATGTTTTTTTTACAAAATGCTGACCATTTTGTCGCTTCCTTTACCATTAGTCCTACTTTTCATTCGAGTTCCTAGAGGCTCCAGTAAGTGATTGGCTGAAAGTTACTGGGCCAGCCAGGCAGCCTCTGGAGCTTGGTCCATGCAATGAGGAAGGCAGCAGCTTCCCCTTGGCCTGGTCCACACTGTGTTTGCTCAGGACTGACCCCCTGGGCATTGAGAAGAGGTGGGTGGAATGGTGAGAGTGCCAGGTTAGAACTGTCTTTGCTTTTCAGCTCTAGGGAAAAAGAGAAACCAAGCAGTCTTCCCATCATTAAAGTCTGAGTATAATTTTGCCTTTATCCAAACAGCGTGTGACCTACAGAGGGGAGAGGAACTAGTTGGGGTCATTCTTTGGAGCAACCAGTTGTGGGAGCCACTGAGTGAGGCCCCTTATAGCTATCTACGTACTCCCCCCGTTTCTCCCCAGATCTGTCTCAGTGTTCTTCTTTATGTCTTCTGTGCTTCTTTACAATTAGATTGGGATTGCATTAATTACATCTAAATAGTTGTGCATTCATTCATTCCAGGGATATTAAATACTTATTATGTGCCAGGCACAGTACTAGGTGCAGGGATCCAAAGAGAGATGAGCCAATAGGTTTCTGTCCATGAGACCCTCACATTCTGTTGGAAAAACAATTGGATTTTGTCAAGAATCATAATTGTTTGTGCTGTCAATTCTGATATCTGAGTTCTCTAGCGGTGTGATAAGAAGTGACTGTTACCATATCCTTTTTTGTCTTTTCCCTTCTTATTTGCCCTTCCCCAACATTTTTGTCTTTATCATTTCTCTGTATTTTAAACCCAAGATTCCTGAATATTTACCAGCACTGCCTAGCTCTGCATATAGTACTCAGACTTAAACAGTTGTATGGTTTTTTGGTCTGTCTCTTCCTAAGTCGAATGGAATTTTTTTTTTACGATTTTATTTATTTATTTGACAGACAGAGATCACAAGTAGGAAAGAGAGGCAGGCAGGGAGAGAGAGGAGGAAGCAGGCTCTCCACAGAGCAGAGAGCCCAATGTGGGGCTCGATCCCAGGACCCTGGGATCATGACCTGAGCCGAAGGCAGCGGCTTTAACCCACTGAGTCACCCAGGCGCCCGGAGTCGAATGGAATTTTAAATCACCTTTGTGCCCTCCTATTTGTGAACAGCAGAATGGATTTTGACTCTGTTTCAGATATTTTCCAAAATTAGTCATTAATCATTTCTGATCGTTTCCATTAAGTTGTGGTGTTTTTGTTTTGTTTCGTTTTTTCTTAGAGTGAGAGAGAGAGAGCTCAGGAGAGCATGCATGCACCCCAGCGTGGGGTTGGGGATGGGGTGCGGGAGGGGCAGAGGGAGAAGGAGTCCGAAGCTTCAGCAGACTCCATGCCCAGCGCATCCTTGCCCATCACAGGGCTCTATCTCACAACCCTGAAGTCATGGCCCGAGCTGAAATCAGAAGCTGGTCACGTAACTGAGCCACCCCAGTGCCCCAAGTCGTGGTGTCTTTAAAAGACCTGTTTCAACCTATGAGTATTTTTTTTGGAATTTTAAGATTTAAATCTTAGATTAACTTTCCGAAGTATTTTTCTTCTGTGGGAGCAAAGGTCTAGAAAATACCAGTTTCTATGATTCAGAGTTCCAGTTTTGTGCAACATGAGATAAGAATGGGCCTTCAGAGTCCCTCTGAGGAAGCTAAACCATGTTCATATATTTGTGACTGTTTTGCCTTTTTCCCTCTATGTTTTTATGTATCTTTTCATGTTGAAATGTTTATTTAATACACTACTGATTAATGTTTAATATAATGTAATTATATATAAATATATAAATATAACTTATATAAGTATAAATATATAAATATATAAAAATATATAAATATATAATATACAGATCTATCTATCTAGGTTATATATGTATATTTTACACTTATGTGTTTACAGGATTTTTGTCGTTCTCCTTGGACTTTTCTTGGAACAGAAACTTAGGCACACAGGGCACTTGCTAACAAAGATTTGAAAAGGCAAAAAGGCTGACTTCATCTTCTGTTTGGTATTAACAGCAAAAGTTGAGAAAGCAAGGTGGTAGACCCTTTGATTTTTGTACGTAGTGTAGCCATCGTTAGGAATCAGCTTTTCACAGCAGTTGATACCATAGCATATTCCCTTCTCTGTTGTTTTCCTTCTGTTAAAGAATGTAAGAGTTTCTTGCTGTCAGTGAGGCTTCTGGGGTCAGATTAAGGGACTTAACTTGTTTCCCCGTTGTAGTTGGGGGTGAAGATTAGATGGGAGAGACCATCAGGTTTGGATTGTATTAAATACATCTAAATGGTTGTACATAAGATAATTAACTTGATTGATTGATTATTTATTTACTTATTTATTTATAGAGAGTGCACACATGCTCCAGGCAGGGGAAGAGAGAGAATCTTAAGCTGGGGTACTCCACACCCCAGTGCCAAGCCAGACGTGGTGCGAGAACTCATAACCCTGAGATCATGAGCCACCCAGGTGCCTCTGTTTGTTTGATAATTTAAAGAGGTGACACCCAGATGTCAAAGAACACTTCTTGAAGTCATCCATGGCTCCAGAACAATCCGTTCTTGCATCTCAAAATGCTTCCAGTAAACATTTTCTGAATGTCTAGCAGGGGTCTGACACTGTGTTCGTTACAGAATAAAGGATAAGCATAGTCTTCAGAGCCTTCTTATGTCTTCTCTGCCCTGCCTTTCATTATCTACCTTTTCTTATTCTCCTAACATGCGACCACTCACCCCTTTGCTCTGGAGCCTACCATTCATTCATTCTTTCCTTCATTCGTTGCACTCTTGAGAACTCATTATATAGCAGGCACTGTGTATACATTGAAGGATAGATGTGGCCTCTGCCTTCTTGAAGCTGTTGGTCCAGGTAATGAGATCATTAGAACAGAGCACAAGAAGTGATGTGATTGTGGAAGCTGAAGGTGTAGTGGGAGCAGCAGGAGGGAAGGCTTCCTGGAGGAGGTGACCTCTAAGCTAAGATCAGAAGGACTGAGGAGAGGGGGAGGGAGAGTGGCGCAGAATCAGAGGCAGGGAGATTAGTAAATGGCTGTTGAAGTTGTCCAGGTGAAATCAATGGTAGGTAAATGTGGAGAGGGGAGCAAACGGATTTAAGATCGATTTAGGAGGTAGAATTAATAGAGGCATGGAAGACGAAATTCAGTTCTCTGGTTTCTGGCCTGAACAGTTGGGTGGTTGAAGGGTCCCACCCTTAGAGCAGAGACCTAGCAAGAGGAATAGATGGAGGGGAAAGATGATGAGCTCTTTTAGGAACATACTGAAATTTAGGTATCTGTGGTTTATACAAGCAGGGATTCCAAAAGTCATGGGATATATGTATGGGAATTCAAGGGGGGACATCTGGGCTGGAGAAAAAGATTTGGAAGTCACCAGCTGGTATTTGAGGCATGGGAGTAAGAGAGGTCCCTTGGGATATAATGGGGTATGAGAAGAGGAGTGGACTGGCATGGCCTCCAGAAGGGCACTGTTTTGGCAGGAATGGGTAACAGGGGAGCAGCTCTCAAAAAAGAAAGAGGTAAGGAGTGATTGGAAAGACAAAGACAGCCAAGAGAATGTGGTGTCAGGGAGTCAAGAAGAAAGAGCGTGGAGTAACGCACAGTGTCAAATGTGTTCCTGGCTGGCAAAGCCTGGATATGGTTCGTTGGCTTTGCAAACCTGGACATGGTGGTGACCTGGCAGAGCCGTTGTGGAGGGTTAGGGATATGCCGTGGTTTATGACATGAAGGGGAGCTTAGGAAATGGGGTAGGATTTTAGGGATCCTTTGGAATTCAATTTTTAGAATAAAATCCCACTCCCCTCCCTTTTCTCCTATGACTGCGTAGATAGAAGCATTAATAGGCATGGAAGAAAAGCATGCTTACTGCTTGAAAAAAAAATTAACCTTTAGTTGGCAATTTATTTCCTACCTTTGAAAACTGTATAGTTTGTTGTTGAGTAGGCTAAGGTGTTTTTGTTTTTTTTTGTTTTTTGCTTTTTTTAAAAACAAGATACAGTGTCTTTGACTCTTGGCCCACATCGCAGTTTGCCATTTGTTACAAACACATATTCTAGAGGAGGTGATTACATAATAGGAGCTGGAAATAACTTCATTCGTAGGGACCAGGCAAAATCACAGACTTTCCTCTTATAACGCTCCCCCATGATACAAGGGTCACCAGTGATGGCTGTGTTTTATCCCATTTGGCCCCACAAGGCCTCTGTTTTATAAAAGCTAAATGGCAATGTGTTTTATTTTCAGTATAAACTAAATGAAAATTAATTCTGCTGGGAGACTTTGGAGAATTTCATAACATGCTCAGATAATTGGTCACACCCTAGGGAATTGCATAAGAAAATATAGCCCTTGTTCTGCGTTTTCCGTTGTCCCCAAAGATCTCAGAGTAGCATCTTCAGTAGCAAGTGGTGTTATGGGTGATAGGAAAGTGTATATTTCAATGGAGGGCATCTACTTAAGTAAAAAACTTAAGTTTTTACTTAAGTCCACCAGGAAAGAAGTTGTTGAAATCAAGATTTTTTTTCTTTTAGGAGGCAACATAGGTTGTTGGGAAGCGAGGCGAATTGTGAGTCGCCTTCCTTCTCTCTCGTTAAATAACCTTATTTAACTTCTCCATGTTACCCAGTGGGAAAACACTGATGCTATTTGTACTCACTGCCTCCTTAGTGATGTGAAATTAACCAAATGCAGTGTGTGTGTGTGTGTGTGTGTGTGTATGAGAACACATGTGTATATATATTACTTTTTTATAAGAAAGATGACACTGTGGTGTCATATAATTAATTCATGCTCCATGCTAGTTGGACTTTTGTTTCTTTCTTTTTTTTTTTAAGATTTCATTTATTCATTTCACAGAGAGATCACAAGTAGGCAGAGAGAAAGAGAGAGGAAGGGAACAGGCTCCCCGCTGAGCAGAGAGCCTGATGTGGGGCTTGATCCCAGGACCCTGGGATCATGACCTGAGCCGAAGGCAGAGGCTTTAACCCACTAGCCACCCAGGTGCCCCAGACTTTTGTTTCTTGATTAACTCTATTTCTAATATGTACACCTTTTTTTTTTAAAGATTTTATTTATTTATTTGAGAGAGAGGCAGTGAGAGAGCATGAGCGAGGAGAAGGTCAGAGGGAGAAGCAGACTCCCCGTGGAGCTGGGAGCCTGATGCGGGACTCGATCCCGGGTCTCCGGGATCATGACCTGAGCCGAAGGCAGTCGTCCAACCAACTGAGCCACCCAGGCATCCCTCTAATATGTACACCTTAAAATGTTAAGATAAATAATAGATTTGAAAAAAAAAATTAGAAAAAAAGTGAATGTGGCCTTTTAAAGGCACGTTCACAAACTCATCTCTCATTTTGGAAAGAAGGTGGATTAATTGTTTTTTATCCGGGACAGGTCTTTGACCATACAGGAGCACAGTATGCATTTGTTGGGCCATCAGTGCTTTTTTGTGGTGGGGGGGGTGTTTCATCATTTATGTGCTTTCTGTTGAAGGATGTGTAGAGACGTTGGTCAACTATAATTAGTACTTGAGCTTTTCTCCTTGCTACTGTGTTGGGAAAACAGCTTCATGGGGGGGTGGGAGGGGAAAGAGAGAGAGATAATATCCAGCACACCCTGAACAGGCAGTGTGCTAAGCACGTGACATGTATTAACTCATTTAATTCAACGAGGGTAGATATATTATCATGCTTACGTTACGGGAGAATTTGAGACACACGTTAAATAACTTGGCCAACGTTGTCCAGCCAGAGGTTGAGTTTGGGTGGAATCTGCCTTCAGTAGGTTGGCTTCACAGCCTGTGTTCTTCACTGTATATTAGCTCTCATCACTATTGATTAAATCTCTGTGCTTATGTCATCTGCATAACTCTCTTTTTTTAGAGTAAATACTTAAAAATGTTAATGGAGTGGTCAATAAAGTCATTGGCCACAGGTCAATAATAAATGACTGCTCAACTAGCAGTCAGGAAAATGTCAGTTGAATTACTACAATACCAGTGTTTTACCATCTCATTGAAAAAATTAAGCAGATTCACAGCATCCAGTCTGGCAAGGGTGAGGGATAAAGGAGACCTAGGCATATATGATGGTGGGAGTAAAAAGCATTGCTTCAACTGTTAGAGAAAGTATCTGGCCATATTTATTCTAATTTCAAATAAATATACCATTTGACTAAACTCCTAGGACTTTATTTTACAGATGTAAGATCTCCGGTACATAAGGATATATGTGTATGAGGATTTTTTTTTTTATGGTGCTATTTGTAATGGCCAAAAAACCCCTGGAAACCACTCGGGAATTGGAAATGACTTGAGTAAAGCATATCACATACATAATACTGAAATTTTGGAAAGCTGATAAGATCCTTTTCTACCCTCCTGGATGTGGACCAACTTGAAAAGAAGACCCAAGAGACAGACAGACAGGAAGATCAAAATATTGTCTTTATTAATGATAAAGCTCATTGGCTACACAGGTTGGTTCCTTATCTCTTTACCCCTGAATGAGACTGACATGCCCACCTGGCCACTGGTAGCTGGGCAACCAGGCAAGACCCCCTAGAAAGGACAAAGCAGGGAGCATAGAACAGAGAAGTCCCTTTCTAAATGCAGGTCTGCCCCCAAAGAGCAAAGTCTCAGAAGGTCTGAACTAGGCATGCTCAGTGTCCCCTCTCAAATTCACCAGTTGGCTAAGTCATTCCTCCTTCCCAGGGGAGGAGGGACTGAGGGGGTCAGGATGGAGATCTGTCATATCTTTCCTTCCAGGGAATGGAGTGGAAATTACCTTATTTCTATGGAAATCATTCTATGAAAAATAGAAAACATACCCCGCTCCAACACATATCATGGGATATCATGCAGTTTTAAAAAAGTGCATATCATCTCAATGTGAATAGACGAGGAAATATATCTGATATTTTGTTAAGTGAACCATTGAACTACAGGGTAATTTTTTTTAAATCATGATTACATTAAAGGAGAAACCAATGTGTATGGGTATGTTTTTATAAACATAGAAAAAAGTATTAAAAAATTGACTGCAGTTTGCAAAGAAGTATGGTGGGTGGTGCGTGTAGAAGGTTGGGGATCCAGGAACCATGAGCTTTCTTTACTATATATCTCTTTCAGTTGTTAAAATGAATATTTATTCATTTTTTATAAGAACAGGAAATGAGGTAGAAAAGAACCACCATGGTATCTTCGGTTGACTCCGTTTATGTGTAGTTTTGCTAGATGCCTGGAAGAAGGACCTGAAGTTCCCTTACATACTTCATTTAGTCCTCACAATATAGGACAACAGTCTGATTAGTTTGGATGGCCGTTGTCTGTTCTGTATGAATCAGCTGGTTTTCCTCTTTGTTTTGAAACCTTCTACGAAAAGTGAGGTGTACAGTGAGCTGGACCTTTTTAATAGGTCTTCTGCCAGTCAAGAAAGCTCTTCTGTGATGGGGTGGGGAGTGTGGGAGCCAAATGTAGCCAGGGTTAGTCAGCCAGCAGATAGGTCAACAAAGCATTAAAAAGGACGTCTTAGGTCCCATTGGACATGGAGTCCTGAATCCATTTATAATGGAAGCAGATCCGTCTGTAGAGTTAGGAACCTCCAGCCAGAGCCCCCCTATGTCTGCCCCCTGTGGGCCAGTTTCATTACCTACAAAACGAGGGGCTTACCCCAGATAATTGCTAGTAGTCTAAGATTCTCTTGTCTATTTTATGTCTGATTTAAAATCTTTAATTACTCTGAAATAGACTTATTAAACTGCTTGTTACCTCCCAGTGAGCTGAAGGTATAAGCTGAAGCTGTGGTTCTCAGCCTGGACCACACATTAGAATCATCTGGGTACCTAAAAAAAAAAAAAAAAAAAGAGGACTGGCCTTCCCCCCAGCCCCTGTCCGTCCAAATTCAGAGCAGGGCCCCAGAATCAGTCCTCTTTGTTTTTTGTTATATAAATAGAATCTCTGGTTGATTCCATTGGTTGGTGTTGAGAATCATTGCTTTAGGTCTTGTGCAGAAGTTGACTAGTGGGCAAAAGAGCATCAGGTAGTCTCCGTAGCAGCTCAGGAGCTGACTTGACAGTTTGTAGCTAATCTAGTACACAAAGTACTTCCACCTCTTGTTTAGTGCCCATTACAGTCTTGTGAAGTGCGTGTTGTCATTATCCCATGTAACCTTGTAAGTGGTAAGAGACTCTTAGCGGAGGTTACTTTTCACTATGGAACCCAACTGACAGAAGGCAACTGCAGGCCCAGCTGGGTGGATTTAGGTCTTGTGAAAAATTACGCACACACACACACACACATCAACACCCCACCACACACCTGCTTCTGGTGGTGATCTCTATCTGTGTATAAAACTCGACATACCCAGACCCCGATCAAGATTATAAAGCCATAATCAAATCGGTAGTTAAAAACTTCCCCACAGGGGTGCCTGGGTGGCTCAGTCAGTTAAGCATCCAACTGTTGGTTTCAGCTCAGGTCATGATCTCATGGGTGGTGAGATGGAGCCCCCCATACACAGCAGGGAGTCTGCTTGAAGATTCACTCCCTCTGCCTCTCCTCTCTCTCTCTTCCAAATAAATCTTAAAAAACAAAACAAAACATCCTCAAAACCTCCCCACAAACAAAAATCTTAGACCACATGGTTTCACTGGTGAATTCTACTGAACATTAAAAAGGAGGATTAATAAAAATGCTTCTTATAAACTCAAAAAACAGAAGAGGAGAATACACTTCCAAACTCATGTTATGAGGCCAGCGTTACCCTGAAACCAAAACCGGACAAGGACACAAGAAAAGAAAATTATATGCCAATATCCCAGTGAACAGAGATGCAAAAATCTTCAACAAATATTAACAAACCAAATTTAACGAAATGACAAAAGTCAAACGTTGCAATCAAGTGGGATTCATCCCGGGGATGGAGGGATGGTTCAGTATCTGCAAACCAATCAACATGATTCCTTAACAAAATGAAGGATAAAATTTATGATAAACATCCATTTATGATAAAATTGACAAAGTGGGCATAGAGGGGACATTTCTCACAATAATAAAGGGCACATATAACAAAAGCACAGCTAATATATTCAGTGGTTTCTCTTAAATCTGGAATGAGGCAAGGGATCTTGCTCTCGTTACTTTTACTCAACATAGTACTGGAAGTCCTAGCCAGAGCAGTTAGACAAGAAAAAAAGTAATGGCATCAGAATTAGAAAGAAAGAACTGTCTCAATTGCAAATGACATGATGTTATATAGAAAATCCTACAGACCGCACCAAAAAACTATTAGAACTGGTAAACGAATTCAGTAAGTTGCAAGATACGAGATCAGTGTATAGAAATCTGTTCTATTACTATACACTAATAATGACTATCAGAAAGGTAAAATAATTCACTTGTAATTACATAAAAAAGAATAAAATACTTAATAAATTTAATAAAAAAAGGTAAAAGACCTGTACATTAAAAACTATAAGGCATTGATGAAAAATTGAAGAGGACAGAAATAATTGGAAAGATATTCCATGCTCATGGATTAGAAGAATGAATATTGCTAAAATGTTCATACTACCAAAAGGAGACTACAGATTAATGTAATCCCTATCAAAAATCCAATGGCATTTTCCACAGCAATAGGACAGTCTGAAATTTGTATGGATCTTTTCTTATTAAGATAAGATTGAAATATACTAGTTTCAGGTGTATAAAAAAGATTTGCTCTCTATAAATATAAATATTTTTCAAGTTTTCATTCATTTACTTAATTAATACCTACATCCAACATGGGGCTTGAGCTGATACTAGCATGTTATATGTCAGTTATGCCTTAATATGAAAAGGTGATAAAGTTGCCCCAGACGTTGTGATTCCTAGGTCAGCGGTGCTTCCTTCTGCACTGTGTGTCCCTTCCTCCTGCTGGTGGAAGTCTAAGACTCCTCCTCATTCCGAGACGGTCCTCTCTGATCTCCTGCATCCCATCTTCCACCCTGCATCCAGGGCTGGTAAAGAATTGCAAGGGGGCGCACTGGACCAGAGTCAGGACACCTCAGTTGTCGTCCCAGCTCTGACACTCGGTGACTGTGTGACCCGGGCCAAGTCAGTGACAACCTCTGGGCTCCATGCCCCTCACCTGGAAAATGAGATGTTGGAATTACAGGGGAAAGTTTAAATAAGCAAATCACCCAATGGTGGCTTAGCAGATGGACTCTGGAACCAGATTCCCTGAGTTTAAATTCTAGTGTTGCTACCTTCTAGGTATGTGATGTTTGGGAAAATGCCTTAACTTCTCTGTAACTTAATTTACTCTTTTATAAAATGAATGCCTCAGAGAGCCTCAGGGGGTAGTGAATGTCGAAGGAGTAACACAGAAGGACTTGAAGCAGTGCCTGGGATCTAATACACACCAGGCTGCTACTTATTATGACTGTGTTGCTGCTGTTGTCCCTTTCCACTGGCTGTCAATGGAATTCATTCTAGTGGGGAGGCCACCTCTCCAGAGGGTATGGGTGGGTGTTCATGGACAGGGTTTTCAAGACTCTTCAAATGGTCCCGAATCCTTTTCAGTCTTCCCTGCTTCCTTGACCCTGGATTAAGAGGACGATATGATTTATGGGGTTGGAGGCAAGCTGGAGGCAGATCCTTAAAAACCACGTCACCCCCATATTTGAAGGTTTGACTCCACTGTGGCTAAGCAGACAGCGGGAACAGGTTTTGCCCTTGTATCCACTGGAATTCATTTTTAAAGGGTTTTAATTCTAAATCATAACTAACACATGAAATGATAGTTTCAGAATAGGGTAAACCACAAGTCTTCCTGTGCAATCTGAATGAACCCAGTACACAGGATGGTTTGTTTGTTTTTTTCCTTCTTCTGTGAATTAAGAGAGGGATTATCTCATTCCATCCAGGGACTGGATGGCACACTCGGAGCTGGGGGGAGGAGGCTTCTGATGTGAGTAGACAAACTCCGGGGAGAAAGTCTGTGTAAGCCTCAGAGAGCAGTTGTTGGAAAAGGCTCTGAGCCCTGTAGCTGGAGTCCGGTCCCCGCTCCCCACCCTGCAAGGCTGAGATCTCGAGAGGCAATTACGGGCAATGGCTACGTTTAAGTCCCGGGGCTGCTCTGGGCTTGAAGTGGTTTGGGGCCCTTCATTCTGTGTCTGAGATTCCTCAGTCGGACATTAAAGCTTGCGGAGAAGATTAACTGAGGTAATGGGTGTGAAACATGTAGAGTAACAGCCAACAGTAGCTGAGCTCAGAAAATGTACGTGCTCAGTGAATGCCTGGTATTATTTAAGACTTGGGTGTTTGAAACAAAGCCCAAGGATGATGAACTTTCTCACCATGTGTAAACCCATTGTAGGCCAATGAGCTTTTTTCTCTCTTTTTTAAAAAAGATTTTATGTATTTATTTGAGAGAGAGCAAGAGTGCCTTGAGAGCATGAGCGGAGGGGGGAGGACATAGGGGGGTAGTAGGAATGGGGTGTGGGGGGGTGGTACTTGATCTCAGGACCTTGGGATCATGACCTGAGCCGAAGGCAGACTCTTTTGTTTTTTTATTACATGATATTTTATCTTTTTTTTTTTTTTTTTACTTTTTATTTATTTAAATTAGCCAACATATGGTAGGACATCATTAGTTTCTGACGTAGTGGTCCGTGGTTCGTCAGTTGCGTATAATACCCAGTGCTCATCACATCACGGTGCCCTCCTTAATACCCATCACCCAGTTACCCCCTCCCCCCACCCACCTCCCCTTCTGCAACCCTCAGCTTGTTTCTCAGAGTCAAGAGTCTCTCATGGTTTATCTCCTTCTCTGATTTCTTCCCATCCAGATTCCCTCCCCCGAAGGGAGACCCTTAAACAACTGAGCCACCCAGGTGCCCCTGCCAGTGAGCTTTGGACACACAGCTGTGGGGCCGGGGTTGGGGGGAGGCAGGACCAGCAGCTGGAAAGCCCCTCTCTTGTGTGCTGGTCTGAGAGACCCCCCCCCCCACCAGGGTGTAGGAGGCTCCCACTCATGCTAAGCCTCACAGCTTCCTCACGAGCCTTTGGGGCTCGTGCACTTGCCACACATGGGAGCAAGGAAAATGAAGTCTGTTTCGTCCAGGTGTTTGAGTAGAGGATTTGAATAGAGCGGTGTGATGGGTTGAGTTGTGGTCCCCCACCAAACCCAAATGTTGAAGTCCTAACACTGGTGCCTCAGAGTGGGCCTGTAATTGGAGAGAGGGGCTTTAAAGAGATAATTAAGTTACGGTGGGGTCATTTGTTGGGCCCTATTCTAAGGACTAACAGCCTTTTATAAAAAGAGGAAATTTGGACACAGACATGAAAAAGAGGAGAGCCCAGGAAGACACAAGGAGAAGGTCTGTAAGACAGGGAGAGAAGCCCCAGCAGAAAGCCTGCTGACAACTTGAATTCAGCCCTGTAGCTTCCAGAACTGCGAGATAATAACTTTTATTTATTTTTTTAAAGATTAATTTATTTTAGAGAGAGAGAAAGAGCATGTGCGATGGGGGTTGAGGGGCAGAGGGAGAGAGAGAATCTCAAGCAGACTCCATGCTGAGCTCAGAGCCCGACGCGGGGCTCGATCTTAAGACCCTGAGATCATGACCTGAGCCGAAACCACAAGTCGGTCGCTCAATCAACTGAGGTCCAGCCCCCACCCAGCCCCCGCCCCGTGCCCAACAATAACGCTCTTTTGTTTAAGCCTCCTGGTTCCTGGTACTTGGAGGTGAGGAGAGAGGTACAGGGTACCGAGTGAGAACTAAGGTCAGGTTTTCAACCCCAGCTCTGCCACTCGCTAGCTTTGTGAATCCAGCTGCTGGACATCACCATTTTCCTTTTCACTCTCCTTGTATATAAAGTGGGAGTAAGCTACTTCAGAAAGTTGTTACAAAGGTTCAGTCGAATCGTTTATATAAGGTTTAGCGTTGTGCCTGGCACGTGGTGAGCACTGAATGGCATTTATTGTTACGGTGGGATGAAGTGTCCATTAGGAGCCTGTTTGGTTAGGGGACGCCTGGGGGGCTCAGTCAGTTACGCGTCTGCCTTCAGCTCAGTTCATGATCCTGGGATCCTGGGATAGAGCCCCACGTCGGGCTCCCTGCTCAGCGGGGAGGCTGCTTCTCCCTCTCCCTCTGCCTCTCCCCCTACCTGTGCTCCCTCTGCTTCTTTTTCTCTCAAATGAATAAATAAAATCTTGAAAAAGAAAAAAAAAATGTTTGGTTATAGATCACACACATTGATTATCAATTTTAAATAATATTTGCTGATCTACAAGCTTCGACAAAAAACCCCAGCTCATTACAAATTTAAAAGCATTTCTTGCTCCTGTTCCAAACTGCTTGGAAATGAAAGCACAACAAGGATCTCTTTGAAAACGCAAAGTAGCTGAAGAGTATGGTACAAACACTTTTTGTTCGGAGGTACAGAGGGGAGTAGCATTTCGTGCAGTCTTCCCCAGCCGCACTGATTTGTAGGAGGCCACGCAAAAGAGTACTGTTTGTGGAGAAGGAATAGCTTGCCTTTAAATAAGGAATTGTTTAATTAGATCGGTTTTGTCTGGGAGCATATAAGGCAGTGTTGCTGAGAGACACATTCCAGGCTTGGACGGTCGCCTGCACCTCATTGGTGAGCCACGGTCATAGAGGAAATAATCTTGAACTGTTAATATTTGCTGTTTGTTAAAAATAGATGGCTCGCCTGTCTTCATTAGGACGAAAGCAACGTTTTTGGCTCCTGGCAAAGTTTGTTTCTTGGAAGACTATGAAGGCCATGGAACGGAAACCCCCCAAATAACGCCTTTCTCGCAGCACATGACCCCAGAAGGATTTAAGACGTACCTTGGAAAATTGCAGCCGGGTTTGACTGCACTTTGGTGAAATAGGGAGTCAAACCCTCGGGTGTGTGTTTGATTTTCTTGCAGTGACTTTGAAAGCTTGCAAGAGCCGTGGAAATAGAGCTTTTGTTGAACCCGAGTTTTGTCAGGCTCGCGTGCGGGGAGAGTCTGATCGAAACAGCTGTGCTCTACAGTTTCCTTATGCATGAGGACCCACACAATGCTTTAATTGTGCAGAGCATATTGTCAAATATCACAAATGAGAGTGCAGCTTTCTTTTCTGCTCCGGAGGGGGTGCGTCAGCACAAAAGTAAAGACATCCCACATGTTCCTTTTAAATGTGAAGGGTTTATCCAAGAGCAATGTGGTACATATTTTTCTTCCCTTGGGCCGTCTACACCGCTACCCTTGACATTATGCTGCCTCTAAAACGTGTCTTGTTTGTTTTTTTTTTTTTTTTTTAAGAGGAGGCTTGTGACAGGTTCGTTTCTTCTTATTTATGCCAAATTCCTCCCTACACGTCATTGCAGTAAGGTGCCAATGAATGTAAACTTGAAGCTGGAGTATGTAGGATTAAATGCAGATTTCTAAGAGTTTATTAGATTGCCTTGATTGTGTGTGTGTGTGTAATTCCACACGGAGTTTACAACTATACATTGTAAAAAAGAAATCTTACAAAAAATTGGCTTGGATTCCTGTCACCCTGCAAGACAGCCAGGTTCCATTTTGCGGGTTGCGTTTGCCTTTTTCCTAATGCCACTATTGTTTTTTTACTTTTTATTTTTTATTTTTTTAAAGATTTTTATTTATTTATTTGACAGAGATCACAAGTAGGCAGAGAGGCAGGCAGAGAGAGAGAGCAGAGAGCCCGACGCGGGGCTTGATCCCAGGACCCTGGGATCATGACCTGAGCCGAAGGCAGAAGCTTTAAGCTACTGAGCCACCCAGGTACCCCCACTATTGTTTTTTAATCCAGTTGTAAGCATACACAAAATTTTAGAGTCTGTGGTTTTTTTTTTTTTTAAGATTTTATTTATTTATTTGACAGAGAGAAATCACAAGTAGGCAGAGAGAGAGAGGAGGAAGCAGGCTCCCCGCTGAGCAGAGAGCCCGATGCGGGGCTCGATCCCAGGACCCTGGGATAATGACCTGAGCCGAAGGCAG
The DNA here is from genome assembly GCA_004024625.1 of Mellivora capensis. NCBI lineage: Eukaryota > Metazoa > Chordata > Mammalia > Carnivora > Mustelidae > Mellivora > Mellivora capensis. Next base: position 45,495 of record PISX010012334.1, on the reverse strand, counting down.
AGGCTTAACCCACTGAGCCACCCAGGCACCCCAGAGTCTGTGTTTTTTAATTGGTTATAACAAGTGCTTTTCATTTTATGATAGGCGTCTTATAATGCCTATTCTTAATACTGTTATACCGTACAGGTTTACCATTACTATCCTTCTCGTCCTGTGTTTGAAAGGTAGATCTTACTTCATTTTGTCTTATAAATAATGCCTTCACATCTTAGCATTTCGCTTTTTGTCACCCAATGAGTGATTTGCAGGAACTGGTTGGGTGTATAGTATTAGAGCAAATACTACCACAGTACTTTCTAAACGGATTATAATGCAAGGCGCATCCTTGAGTCATTGCCCATGTTAACCAACGTCTTTACAAATTGTTGAACTTTTAGGTCCCTTCTCGCTACTAGAAATAATACCAGGGTAAATGTTTTTTGTGTAAAATTTTGTGTGCATTTCTAATCAGGGTGATGCCTTTCTAACCGGGTGAAAGTTTACAACCAAGGATTAGAGATGCAAAAAAAGGTAACTTTTGAACTCCTCCCTGCTAAACTTAATTTAGCTTTCGATCTAAGTTCCCTTTCAAGGCAGCTCCCTTCCTGTGAAAGGCTGGTTATAGCAAAGGCTTGTCCACTTCTCCTGCTAGGAATAAGCTAAGCCCCGAGGGGTCTACAGACCTTTGTAGCCGTGGGGACGGCCTCGGGTCCCTGTGCGATTGGCGCTTTGCTCACCTCTGCTCGAGTGGACTCTCTCCTTTTGGTTTGGGTTGTTGACCTCTGGGGGCTGCTGTGTCTGCTCTACCCGGCTGCATGTTCCGTGGCTCCTGATGGCAGGTTCATAGTCGTGTTCTCTTAGTGCACCTGCAAGGACTTCTCGGGCCTGCCTGCTCTCTCTTAGTTTCTGATGCGGTGTTCAATAATTCATCAGTGGCGTATAACCCCCAGTGCTCATCTTTACGGGATGATTACTGAAGGTAGATCTCTTTCTCTTGTAATATTGTTTTTGATTTGTATATATGTTTATCTCACTAACTTAGGTGTTTTCCAATTCAGATAAAGAGACCTTCCTAGTTTCGAGTGCTAGTAGTTACCAGAGTTTATTTTTTATTTTTTTAAAAGAGTTTATTATTTATCTGATAGATAGAGATCACAAGTAGGCAGAGAGGCAGGCGGGGGTGGGGTGTGGAGAGGAGGCACTCCCCTCCGAGCAGAGAGCCCGATGCGGGACTCGATCCCAGGACTCTGAGATCACGACCTGAGCCGAAGGCAGAGGCTTAACCCACTGAGCCACCCAGGCGCCCCGTCACCAGAGTTTAATATCTGTATCATCTCAAGCCAGTGATTTGGTTTCCAGAGTTGTGTAATTTTTGGAAAGGCTCTGGAAAGGCTCAAACATACACAGAAGCGGAGAGATAAGTGGGAAGAACGTCTGTGTGCTCAGCTCTCAGTTTGCAGCTCGTTGCCAATCGTGTTTCATCTGTCCCAGAATTCGTGATTTGTTAACTCTGGATCTCCCGACATGTTGGGCCAGAAAATTCTTTGTTGTGGGGGGCTCTCCTGTGCCTGTAGGGATGTTTAGCGGCATTCCTAGCTTCCACCCACGAGAGGCCAGGAGCTTTCCCCTGCTACTTCTGATGATGATGACAACCAAAAATGTCACCTCGGGGCAAGGCATCCCTCCTTGAGAGCCACTGCTTTATGCTCACTCCAGTCTCTCCATCCTTTCAAGATTATTTGGAAGCAGAACCTATGGATCAAATCAAATCCATTGTGACTAATCTTTCTGAAAAACAATGCCGCCCATTGTATTGGCCCTATCTAGAGGAAAGCAGCAAAGATTTCATCCTGTTCCTACATGAATTATCATGGCAACCCGCCACCGTTGGCCGCAGAGATGGTCATGGTCATACCAGCTACTAGAGTGGATAGGAAGTTAGCAAATGCAAAGAAATTGGAGTCATGCTTCATCCTATACTTTTTTTCTAATTGTGGTAAAATAGACAAAATACAAAATATTCCATTTTCACCATTTTTAAGCACACAGTACCGTTGCGTGGTAGTAAGGACATTCACCTTGTCAGGAATCCATCACCGACACCCACCTCCAGAATTCTGTTACCCTTGCAAGACTGAAACTCTGTATCCATCAGACACCCCTTGGTCTGTCTACTGTGAATCACCGTTCTACTCTCAGTCTCTATGAGTTTAGCTGCTGTATTCTAGGTACCTTGTTTAAGGGGAGTCATACAATGTCTGTCCTTTTGTGACTGACTTATTTGCTTAGCATAAAGTCCTCCAAGTTCATCCGTGTCGTAGACTACGTCAGAATTTCCCCCGTTTTAAGGCTGGATAATACTCCCATTGTGTCCACAGACCACATTTTCTTGATCCATTCATCCACTGAGAGTCACTTGGGTTGATTCCACCTTTTGGTTATTGTGAGCAGTGCTGCTACAAACATGGATGAAGAAATATTCCTTCAAGACCCAGCTTACAGTTCTTTTGGGTAAATACCCAGAAGTGGGATTGCCGGGCCGTATGTCACTATATTCTTCATTTTCTGAAGAACCGCCATATTGTTTTCCACAGGGGCTGCACCGCCCTGCCCTCCTACCAGCAGTGCACAGGGCTCTAGTTTCTCCTCGTCCTTGCCAGCACTTACTATTTTGCTTTTTTAAATAAGAGCCATTCTCGTGGGTGCGAAGCGGTATCTAACTGTGGCTCAGCGTGTGCCTCTTAAGATGTACATCTGGGAGTTGAAAAGCAATTGTTAGAAGCCTCCTGTGGAACCAAGAGGCTCTGCTGTGTTTCCACCTTTGCCTCGGAACGGTTTGCGGGGGACATTCAGAAAGCCATCCGGGACTCGCTCCCGGGGAAGAGGACGGGGGAGTGGATTGCACAGTTTGCGGGGGACATTCAGAAAGCCAGCCGGGACTCGCTCCCGGGGAAGAGGACGGGGGAGTGGATTGTATCTGTGTGTAGCAGGAAGCTTCCAGTCCCTAACAAAGTCTGGCATTGAGGCATTAACTGCGAACAGTTAAGGGAAAGGATTCAGGTTAGGTTAGAATCAGAGCCCATTAGAGCCAGAAGAGACGTTAGAGACCAGGTCTCCTAAATTATAGATTTCCTCCTCCCACCCACAATTATTTTGAAACCCAGAGCATGTAAGTCCTCTTTTCTTGACTTGCTGGTAGTGACAATGTCTTGCCCACTGTCTCCTGTATGTGGCATATAGCGTCAACCAGTAATGTTTGCAGAATTAATGAATTACCTAATGTCGCCCAGCTGACACCCGAGGGTCAGAACTAGGGCGTTCAGAGTATGGTGGCAAAAAAATGGCAGATTGCATCAGTGACCCCGTGAGCGTTTCTTCCTCTTTATCGATCACTGGGGTGACAAGAGCAGATGACATGTTTGCACCGTGAGCCTTATTCTTCCTTGGGGGTTGCAAGGATCCACCTCTTTTAAGACAAGCCCAGCTGACGAGACTGGTGGGAGGCTGTGGAAATCTGAACCAGCTGAGTGACAGCCACCAAGCTTAAATCTGTTCTTCTCACCTCTGCCCCACAGCCTTCATGGTCCAACCTCCCTGTCCTTTATTCTTCTCTCTGGGAAAGCCTCGTTTCTCCTGGGTGCCTTTGGAGGCCTCTCTCTTTATTCTGCTAAAGCAGGTGTTCTCTGTCTTGCCTGCATGTGAGAGTCACCTGATGCCTTGGAAATTCCTGACGCCATGCCAGTTACGTCAGAAGGGTTGGGCCCATCAAAAAAAAAAAAAAAAAAAAAAAAAAAAGAAGGGTTGGGCCCAATTTTTACCTATTTAAACGTTTTTTTTTCCTGATTGTCAGCCAGAATGTCCTCCCTCCTTAATCATGAGACTTCTTGTTATTTACTTTGGATCTAAAGGGGGCATAGTGTAAGAGAATAATAATAATGTAACAAGTTCACATCATGTTAATGTTATTTGACAGTGACTGGAGGTTATTGCGCTCCTTTCTCAGAGTATAATCTCCTGAAGGCAGGAGCCGGGCCTCCCTTCTCCATATCAGTGCTTCTCAAAGTGACTGTGCATCACCATCCCTTGAGGGACCATTAAAACACACATTGCCGGGCCCACCTTGGGAACGTCTAATTTAGTAGGTCTCAGGTGGGGCACGAGAATTTGCATTTCTGATGGTTTTCCAGGTGATGCCCATGCTGCTGGTCAGGGAATCACACTTGAGAACCAGTGCTCTACCCTTTGAATCATTCCTCACGTGCAGGGGTGCTCAGTAATTACGGGCCAAGCCAGAGGAATGGAACGGATTTCCCCTTGGGTGCTCTCCTCAGTGACTGTGTTCTCTGTGGCCGAGAGAAGGAAAGAGTGTGTGATTGATCACCTACAGACGATCGTAACTTTGACATTCTACTTGCCAATTCCTTTACATTTTGAACCTTGCTAAGATGGTTTTTTTTCCTCTCCACTGTGTATGAGAGGGAGAGCTGGGATGGTATATTTATGCTACATAAGAAGGTATGACCTTAGGGGGGTAGGTGGGGCCTGGCGTAACTGGGTGATGGACACTAAGGAGGGTTCGTGATGTGATGAGCACTGGGTGTTATATGCAACTGATGAATTATGGGACTCTACATCTGAAACTAATGATGTTGGCTAATTAGATTTAGATTTGAAAAAAAAAGGTATGATCACATCATGTAGGCTAGGTCACAGTTTACCTCCTCTCTGTCTTTCAGGGTAGAAAGTGATGGCGGGCAGTAGCGGGATCAAGTTTTTGGAGAGACCAGTGAACACAAATGATCTAACAGAGGGGGAAACTCAGCACAGTCAACTTTTTTTTTTTTAAAGATTTTATTTATTTATTTGACAGAGATCACAAGTAGGCAGAGAAGCAGGCAGCGAGAGAGGAGGAAGCAGGCTCCCCGCGGAGCAGAGAGCCCGATGTGGGGCTCGATCCCAGGACCCTGGGATCATGACCCGAGCCGAAGGCAGAGGCTTAACCCACTGAGCCACCCAGGTGCCCTCAGCATGGTCAATTTTTAAAAACGAAACAAAAGGGGCACCTGAGTGACTCAGTCGATTAAGCAGCCAATTCTTGATTTCAGCTCGGGTCTTGAACTCAGGTGGTGAGTTTGGGTCCCAAGTTGGGCTCCATGCTGGTCATGGAGCCTACTCAAAACTAATAATAATAATAATAATATAAATCAATAAAAATGAAACAAAAAAAATCCCCAGAAGTATTTCAGTGAATCATCAGGGGTCCAAAGTAGTCTTGGTTTTTACTGGGAAAACAGAATAAGCTCAGGTCGAGTGGATGCCACTGCCTCAGAGGCGACCCTAATGAATGTCACTAACAGCTACTATTTTCTGTCACGTGAAAACCTGCGGAGGCTGAATTTGAGGCTCTATTCAGATATTTATATCCTCGATCCCTTTTCCATTAAGTGTCTTCTAAAAGCGAAGCTTTCACTCCGAATGCTCTGGGGAGTTAGAACCGCTGTTCCCGGTGTCGTTAATGATTCCCATCATGTGGTCTATTTTAGTTTTGGGTTAAATCAGCTGATCTTTCCAGGGGGCATCGGGGAATGCTTTTATAGTTTCTTTCAGGTCCAGTGTTTTTAAGAGAGAGACCAGTGAGATTTTTCCAAGGAAACCGGTTGCCTGTTTTGCATAATTGGACAGGGTTGGCATTTGGAAGTTGAAGGTGGGGCTGTTTCTTTTTCTGTGTGGATTTTTTGTGCCATTTAGCTGGGGGCAATGCTCTTGTTAATTTGGCGTTAATTAAAATGAGAAAAATTAGAGTCAAAAGAGCTGACGATGACTTTGGAGAGAAGCATTTAGTTTCCTAGGTAGTCAATGAAGGAAGCTTCATGGATTTGATTCATTTTCGACTCTCCAGGAACTGGTGCTTTATCTTAGGATGGCGCTGGGGGTGGGCATGGGGTGGGAGGAAAGAGACCCAGCAAACTGACCTCACAGTCCCTGAGACCGTTGTACATTAAAAAGCCCTCTGTGTGTGCATGGAAAAGCCACCTGGGTTAGCCTTAAAGGATTGGAAATGAAACTCTGTTTCCTCGCTTCTTCCGCCAGCGGAGGGCATGGGGAATTTTCAGTCTCCCCAACCATTTCGAAACGAACGCTCTGCCAAGGAAACAATCCAAGTCCAAGTGCTCAGAGGCATCTTGGTGTGGAAATCTGGAAAGAGTAGAGAGAATTCCCACACAGGTAAAAGGGTAAAGGTTTTGAGTCTCTGTCTCTCTCTTTACCCGCCCCCCACAGGTGAATTTTGTGGCATGCCAACTCTTTGCTCTGTTCGCTGCGTTCTGGTTCCGCGTCTACTTGAGTCCTGGTAAAACCAGTCCCGATGTCCGGCACGCATTTGTCACCATCTTTGGCATCTATTTTGTCATCTTTTGTTTTGGCTGGTGAGTATGAGCCTCAGAAATTCTTTTATTTATTTATTTATTTATTTATTTATTTATTTGTCAGAGAGAGGGAGAGAGAGCGAGCGAGCACAGGCAGACAGAGTGGCAGGCAGAGGCAGAGGGAGAAGCAGGCTCCCTGCCGAGCAAGGAGCCCGACGTGGGACTCGATCCCAGGACGCTGGGATCATGACCTGAGCCGAAGGCAGCCGCTTAACCAACTGGAGCCTCAGAAATTCTAATCTTCATCATTTGGGTGTTTTGTGGCAATGTTCTTGGCATTTGCCAGGCACCGAGGAAAGAAGTATTTACTCCTATTAGAGAATGATGGGGATGTCCCAGGAATGCCCATGTACTCTAGGAACCTAGAACCCATAAACTACCCATTAGAAGTCAGTTCTGTGAACTTTTCTACGAGTTATGCTTCTGCTCACCTCCCCATGGGTCATGTAAATAGAATGGGGTAAGGTTTCATTTTCCAGGTGAGGAACCGTTCCTACCTGTTGTAGATATTTGTGTTTTTCTTGCATTTCTGCTGGAGGTAATTGGTGTTGGTCCTGTGCTTGGAGGAGGACGGTAGTTCTAGGGCTGGTTTGAGGAAACACGAGACGTTCCTTAACAGAGAGAACCTGTAGGTGACACTCTACTAAGTAAGCCAGTCAGTGACCCTGGGAGTGGCTCTTCTCCGGGGGAGGGGGGGGGTGTTTTAGGAACAGACCTTTCTAGAAGTCCAACTTAAGGACATTGGTGAGTTTATTCAGGTTACAAGACTGCCGCTCTTCCTCCTCCAATAAAAATGTGAGCAAGGATGATGCGTATTTTGAAGCAGCAAACAGGTGACAGTCTTGGTGTCTGGGAAAGGTCAGTTTGGGTCCTGGTGCTTTGAAATTAAAAAAAAAAAAAGTTCTAAAGAAAGAAAGAATGCTTCTGGACTCCCGGTTGTATGTGTGCAAAGATATAAGCAGTCCATTTATGGATTGCTGACGTCACCAGCACCCCCATTGGCAGCCTGTGTTGTGACTGTCCTCCTGCCATTTCAAGATCTAGTACCTTAATTACACAGAGCAAAAATACTTGATTTATTTTTTCTTATGTAAATGCGAGTTAACGGCTCATGGGCTTTTTGGAGGGGTGGGTACGGGCGTCCAGTAGGTCTGTTAATTTGGAATATTCAGTGCCCCTCCTTCTCTCCGTGATGTCTTATAGGTACTCGGTACACCTTTTTGTGCTGGTGTTGATGTGCTACGGAATCATGGTCACCGCAAACGTATCCAGTATTCACAGGTAAGGTTCTGGGAGCGAACCAGACCACGTGAGGGTTTTTGTGACCTCTGAAATGTGTTCCCAGAGTAAAGGGGTACCTTCCCCGTTTTGCCCACCACAAGTTGCATATCCTAAGTTCTCTGGGGTATCAGAAGGAGAGGTGGGGGGGGCCCTAAATGCTGGGAGTATTCAGAAGACACTTTGCAAACATTTCAGAGTAGAAGCTGCTCTGCGGTAGCCTCCAGACTGGAAACAGTCCCAATGGTCCCCACAGTGGGGTACTACTCCGCAATCGAGAAGAGGGAATGATTCATGACAGTCACATGAATGAAGCCTCAGAGTAAATATGTGCAATGAAGGACGCCGCAGAAATCTGTTCTTGAAAATGCAAACTAATTTGTAGTGGCAGAGATCAGGTCGGGGGTTAGCTGGGCTGGGCCGGTCCATGGAGATGAGGAAGGATGGGATCAGAGAGGCAGGAAGAGTGTATGTGGGGCCAATGGATATGTCTGTTACCTGGAATTTGGCTGTGGTTTTCTAGGTGTGTGCCTATGTCGAAACTTTGTGTACTTAAAATATGTACCATAAAATGTTAAAAGGGGAAGAAGTATTCGTACTATGATATTTTGATTTAAAAGCTACAGAGGTAACTTAATTCTGCCTTGAAGGCAACGATGTTTGTATCATCGATTTGGGCACCTGTGTATCTGTTTAGCCTTGTCTGTGCTCGCCAGGGTCTGTGTGAAACCTCAGTATTAATTCTGCCTTTCAGTGGTGCTGGAACGTAAGCTCCATGAAAACAGAGTTCGCTGTTGTGTTCTCAGAGTCTAGGACAATACGGGGCACAAGTGAGGGCTCAATAAATATTTATGGAAGGAGTGACTGAACACCTTTGGAGAGACATTTGCCCTGCTATGACTTCTTTCTTGATGGCGTTTCTGAAAAAGCAGATCCCTTCTTTGAACTTCAGTAGGGTCTTTGATTAATAAGACAGTTAGCACAATAGTTTTCCTTCTGAAAATCATTGAAATTTAACTTTTTTGTGGATAATCTTGTAAATTACTTGCAACAGATATCTGGTTTTCAAGGGAAAATATTTTTGCACCATTCTAAATTTTATTTTCACCCAACTCTGCATCCAGATGAGCTCTAAAAAATTGAATTGTAATCTCTCCCTCTCCCAAATGCCTTCCTTGAAAGGGATTGGGTCACTCCTTCAGAAGGGAAATAGGAAATCCATATTCCTAAGAACCGGTATTGGGAATGCCTCATATTATAGCAAAATGCTGTTTATAGTGTGTGTGTGTGGGGGCGGTGAAAATGTCTGGCTTTTCCCAAACTTGAGTTTTGAAGCAGAGCAACAATTAATAAAAATGTTGTTACATCTCTATAGCACATTTTTAATGACCTTACAAATTGTGGCTTGTCATCTCTTACCATACTTGCGTGATGCCGATGGGTGTGGACCAGTTTTCAGAGGGTCAAGAAACCTCCACGCACACTCATTCCACGCCGGGCCCAGTGTTCATCTCTGGCCAGAAATGGAACACTCCGGCCTTGGCCAAGCTGAGTGGTTTTCAGACAGGCTATGACTGATGCACCATCATAATATTGTGGTAGCAGAGGGCCGTGTCATAAGACCAGAAAGGACGCCAGAACAAGTTCTTCTGCTCTTTCTTCGCTGGTGTGGTTGCCAAGATTGCAGAAGTAGGGAGTGGCTCATAGTTCTGGATGGAGGGAAGTAGCTTCCTACTGATGCAGGGAAAGAACATTAGACTGGAAATCTGGCACTTTCTAGCAGCGGGAGTTCAAATAGTTCACACAGCTTCTTTGTACATCAGATTTCCCACCTCTAAAAGGTGGGGTTTAAGTTTCCTTTAGGATCAGGATTTCATGATTCTTTGTGAATTGTGTTCTTCCCCTGGCTGAACCGGTCACAAGAGTTCTGTCCTTTGGCTGGGAAGCAGAGGGGAAGGTCAGTCTCTGCTGCCAGGGGGAGTTAACCCATGTCTGGACACGTGGTTGTCTTTGTCTAGAGAATTCTTGGCGCACTGGCTGTGTTTCCTTCCCAAGCCGCTATATTGGACAGAAATCACAGGTGTTCATTTATTCCATCTAAACCAACTGGAACAGAATATAGTTTGCATCTCCTCAGACGGACAGCCTCTTGTCAGAATGTGGTGACACAGTGACCAGTTGTTGGGGGGGGGAGTTTCAAGTGCTAAGCCAAGCTCTTTTATTTTTATTTTTTAAAAAGATTTTATTTATTTATTTGACAGAGATCACAGGCAGGCAGAGAGGGGTGGGGGGAAGCAGACTCCCTGCCGAGCAGAGAGCCCCATGCAGGGCTCAGTCCCAGGACCCTGGGATCATGACCTGACCCGAAGGCAGAGGTTTTATTTATTTATTTATTGATTTAGATTTTGATTTTTAATTTTTATTTTTATTTATTTTTATTTTTTTTTATTTGACAGACAGATCACAAATAGGCAGAGAGAGAGGAGGAAGCAGGCTCCCTACTGAGCAGAGAGCCTGATGCGGGGCTCGATCCCAGGACCCTGAGATCATGACCTGAGCTGAAGGCAGAGGCTCAACGCACTGAGCCACCCAGGTGCCCCGAAGGCAGAGGTTTTAATGCACTGAGCCACCCAGGTGCCCCAGCCAAGCTCTTTTAAATAGTTTTCATTGTTTTTTTAATATATAAAGTCTTATTTAGTGTATCATTATGCAAGTGTATTATTGCAAAGATATTCTTGCTAGGACAATTCTATGGGATTCAGATCTTTTTCTCCCCAGCCAAGGGGAGGAAATCGAAAGCTCAGAGAAGTAGAGAGGCATACAGATCCATGAGTTTGTACTGATCGAATACATCATGTTACTACCACCTAGGTCAGCAGGGGAGTAGTATCATCCCTCTGCCCCAGGCTCTGCCCCAGCCCTCCTTCCTAAAAGAACTACTCTCTGGACTTCTCGCACTTGTTTTGCCATTGCTGGGATTTGACGTCATGTTGGTCTCTCTCCAGAATATGTGCTCTCTCTACCACTCCTGGATTCCTTAGATGTTTTTCAGGTTTTTCTAGAGCATGAGTACAGTACCCTGTTGTATTGGGACACAGTACTTGGCACCATCTTTGATAAATAGCTCTTATGGCTCAAATGAGTTGAACTTGGTTTTCTCTTTGAGTGGAGGGGCTGGGGAACATAAGGGTCTAGCTCCTGTTTTTGTTTTTTTTTTTTAAGATTTTATTTATTTATTTTACAGAGAGATCACAAGTAGGCAGAGAGGCAGGCAGAGAGAGAGGAGGAAGCAGGCTCCCCGCTGAGCAGAGAGCCCGATGCAGGGCTCGATCCTCTAGGATCCCCTGGGATCATGACCTGAGCTGAAGGCAGAGGCTTTTACCCACTGAGCCACCCAGGTGCCCCAAGAATTTGTCTTTTTGAATTCACTTTGTGCTTTTGCCTTGACCTTCGCGAACTAGCCAGAAAAAGCAGCAGAGGTGGGACGCAGAAAGGCCTCCCCAACTCCATCGTACTTCTGCTCAGCTCTTCAGAGAGTTGCTTTCTCTTAGTCACTTGCTTCGTTCACTGACTTCCTGTTTGGAAAGCCTTAAGGATGAACCCGAGGCTGGGAAGGTCTTTTTTTTTTTGGTTTGTAACATCTCTGTTTGTAAATAACGGTAAAGAGAATGTAAAGGCAGGTGGTGCTCTGGTGTTCATGGACCTCCTTCACACTCCTCTCCCTTGCTACCACATGGGTTTTTATCATTCCTACTCCACGAGTCCCGGGGTTGTGCCAGTCTTCATGAGTCACTTTAATGTGCGTTTCTGCAGTTCAGCATAATTTAATATGAGAATATCCATCTTCCCTCTGTTGTGACCCATGTTTAAATGCTATACCTTCTGCATTCATGTGTTGCTGAAGGGCTCCTGAGCCATTTGAAATGTTGAATGTACCCCTTTCACTTCCTTTCAGCTACAGTCCATGAAGCCCGTCTGTGGTCAAGGGTAGGGATGCTCAAGGTCACAGTGAGTTTGTGGAACAGACACATAGATGTAATTTCAGCATTATAATTGCGCACGTTGGCACGCAGCCCTAGAGAAATCCTGAGAATGGAGAAATGAATGGTGCTGGAGATGGGGTTGGGTGGGTGGGGTAATAAGCCCGAGCCAGGCGACTGACTGGTCTGAGCCTTACCTGGTAACTAGGCAGTTCACAGGAAGAGTAGGGGCAAAGGGGGTTGCAGGCAGGGGAAGCAGCGCGTGGAAGACGTTTAGCCTGAGAATGGAGGCTCTCATGGTGGAGAGGGAGCAGCTGGTGTAATTTGAACATAAGGGGGGCACGGAGCGTGGCTGAAGAGGAGTCCAGAAGGGAAAGGTAGAGCTCAGTGCGCGAAGCATGTCGCATGTCACGTTCAGGAGTTTTGATGTGACTGGACAGTGGGACCCACTGGAGGCTCTTATGACAGCATCCATTTAGTTGTTGGTTCTTGTAACATGCAGCTCTCTGCTCTAAAGAGTGAAACACACAAGACATTCTTGCCTTCATGGGGCTCTTGGTCTAGTTGGGGAGACAATGGTTAATTCGATTATCACCATTAAAGAGAAAACCACAATGGAGTCCCTTGGGCCAACTCCCCCAACTGGGGCTTAATACCCTAACCTCACTGCAGTTTTCAACCTCCCCCAGAAATAGGGGTCTTCCCTGGTCAGCCAGGAAGTTTTCTGGTCCGCACCAAAGAAGATCTGTCACATGGCCCTCACCATCCCCCAAAGGAAAGATGAGGTCCTCTGCAGGGTAAGATGCTTCTCTCTGAGGGAAAGTGACCTTGCCTGAAACAGTCCCTTCTTCTCTTTCCCTGGTCACTTCCTGAGTCCACCCTTCTGCCTATACAAACCTTCCGTTTTGTACCACTCCTTGGAGCTCCCCTCGCCTTGCTGGATGGCATGCTGCTTCCAGATCCACAAATCACTTAATGAAGATAGTTGGATCTTCAGAACTTACTCATTTGAATTTTTGTCCTTTCACGTCACCTAGGTATAAAGGCAAATTGATGAGTGTTCTGAATGGCATGTGTGTGTGTGTGTGTGTGTGTGTGTGTGTGTGTGTGTGTTTTGCGGGTTTATCCCATGTGGTCAGGGCCGGTGTCCGTAGGAAGCCATGGAAGGATCCAGAGTATGTGGTCCCTGCAGCCTCAGGCGTGGGCCGGGAGCACCCCGAGCAGAGCACTGGGAGCACTCACACCCAAGGAGAAGTACAGTGAGTTACGCCGAGCAAGAGCCGTGGAAGGATGAACCAGAGCAGTGGGTGGCAAACACGGAGACTAGAAGCCAGGAGAACAAAGCGTCTGAGGAAGAGAGCGCTGGGCAGCGTCACGCGGGGCTGTATTTTACAGAGATCCGGTGTGAGTGCGGTGGTGTGTGGATTGGAGAATCTGAGTGCAGACCTCACGGGGCCGTGGTTCCCAGCTCCGGCCGCACACCTGCTGGGCATCCCCTGTACCAGTTCAGCCCCCATCTCGGGAGGCTGCTGTCCAGGCGCCTGCGGTTGCAGAGCTCCCTGGGTGACTCCATCGTGCTGTCCCCGTGACAAAAGACGAAGGGCTCCTGGCAGTGAGTGGGAAAGTGAGGGCAGGGCACGGACTGGGCTGCAGACCGAGCCGGGAGGACTTTGGGATGGCTGGCCTGTGGGGAGCGAGGGAGAGGGAGAGGAGGAAATCGACAGTGGTACCGCCCTGCCTAATCATCGGACCCCTCTCTGGTTTCAGATACTCCTTTCTCGTAGCCATGGCATACCTGACACTATGCCACGTCAGCCGCATCTATATCTTCCACTACGGAATCCTCACTACGGATTTCTCCGGGTGAGTATCTTCATCTGGGTGGGGCTGGGGGGCGCCTGGACTTTGGCCTTCAACTCGGTCTCTTGGGGTCTGTGAGGCTCAAGTGGGTTGGAAGATCTGATGAGCTCTGCCGAGTTGTAAGGCGGGGGTGGCAAAGTGGGGCCCGTGGGCTCTACCCGACCTGCCACCTGTTTTTTGTAGCTACGTTGGAGCACAGCTGGGTACTGGCCCATTTACTTGTCATCTTGGGCTGCTCTTACGCTGCACTGGTGGTAGGGTTGTGTGGTTGTGACGCGTGACCCACGCAGCCCAAAACCTTTACTATCTTGCTCTTTACAGAAAAAGCTTCCCAGCCTCTAGTCTGAGGCTCTTAACACAGGATTGGTGTTTATCTCATGCTAATTTTTAATCATAGCCAAATTCTTCCATACGAGTTGAGAAGCAGACCCCTTTGGGTGGCCCCCGGCTGCCCTGGCCCCTCTCCCAGATTCCCCAGACTTCTGGCAACTAGAAGGTAACACCCAGCACAGCAAGGGTCTCCGTACTCATCGTAAAAATATTGTCTGTCACTATGACCTTAACCTAGGGAGGCCACCCCTCTCCTGATGGTCACCTGGCAAAGACCGTGGGCAGAGCAGTGAAAATTTTGTACTCTTGTCGATGTTGGTTTGGGAAGAGCGTTTTATGAATCTTGAGGAATGGACTGTAAGGTAGAGTGAGTCGTCGTAACTCATTATAGTGGCCATGTTACTTCCCTAGGAGCTCGGGTGTGTTCTCTGCAGGAGTCTGAGGTCAGGGGGAGAGCCCGCCTTCTCCCCTCAGGTTGGCTTGCCCTTGAATCCATGAGTTATTGGAAACAGGTAATGAAATAAAGCGGTTGCAACTCATGGCTCATTTCTGTGAATTTCGCCAGTTGTATAACTCAAGGATCCCACCAAGAAGAGGCTTAGGAAGGCTGAGGTGTTGCTTTGAGGCACAAGGACTTTCTTGTCCTCAAGTTTCTGTGTCTGTGGTTTGCCCCTTCATGCATCGGGTCTCCCTACCTCACTCAGGCTCTTGGATTTTACATTTCTCTTTGACCTGTCTCCTTCCTGCATGCCCCTCTGCGTAGGTTGTGCAGCACAGTTGTTCAGGGTTTCTGAAACAAATTCGCAAACGTCTTACTTTCTAATGAAGTGAGTGGGAAAATACAGGAGCAAAAATCATTTTTAAGGGGCGCCTGGGTGGCTCAGTGGGTTAAAGCCTCTGCTTTCGGCTCAGGTCATGATCCCAGGGTCCTGGGATCGAGCCCCGCATCAGGCTCTCTGCTCCGCGGAGAGCCTGCTTCCTCCTCTCTCTCCCTGCCTGCCTCTCTTGCCTACTTGTGATCTCTGTCTGTCAAATAAATAAATAAAATCTTTTAAAAAAATCATTTTTAAAATCATGTTATTTTAAACAGCGATCATAACTCTCCCTGATGTTTAATCAACAAACTTCATTTTTTTGTTTCACCCCCAAATTGTACCCCCCCACACACACTTTAGAGGAGCTCCTGCCCCTAATTTTTATAATTTTTTAAAATTAACATGTATTATTTGTCCCAGGGGTACAGGTCTGTGAGTCATCAGGCTTACACACTTCACAGCACTCACCATAGCACATACCTTCCCCAATGTCCATAACCCAGACACCCTCTCCCTACCCCGCTCCGGCCCCAGCAACCCTCAGTGTGTCTCGTGAGATTAAGAGCTTTTGAGTCCCCAGTATGCTAGGCACAGTGCCAGGAGGAAGGGTGTTTTAGGCAGAGGGAACAGCTTTACAAGAGCACGGAACTGTGACAGGGACCCGTGGTTGGCCCAGAAAGCTGCCTCCCTCTCCCTTCTTTGCAGTGCAGGCCTCCTGACTTTCTTTTACCTTCTCGGTCCACATTAGAGGAAATGAGTCTGGAGGTAGCTTAGGGAAGAGAGAGGCTGTCACTCAGGAGGTCCTTGATCCAAGGAAAGGCTTTGGTGCCGAATCAAGAGGTTCATTCATGCATCACTCCACAGCTGCTGACTGAGATCCCCGAACCCGCCAGGCCGGGTTCCAGGACGCAGGGGCGAGCAAAGCCTGTGGAATGCGCGTAAAGTTACCGACTGCGAGTCTGCAGGGGACGTTCCCCTGTGCCCGCATCACTGTGTGCTGGGTTGATTCATGTCTTCCTGAACTCAACCTCAGAACCTGTTCTTCTTTGGACAGAGGATGTTTGTAGGTGTGATTGTTAAGAAGAGGACACGCTAGATGAGGGTGGGCTCTCCCTTCATTATGGTGGGGGGCATCCTCCTAAGGAGGCCCTGGGAGACACAGATGCTGGGGACCTATAGAGGGAAGAAGGCTGTGTGAAGACGTAGGCACAGGGAAGGGTGATGTAGCCACAGGCCGGAGAACTCCAGGGATGGCCAGAAGCCACCAGAAGCTAGAGGAGAGTGCGGAACAGGTTCTGCCGCAGTCTCCAGAAGGAACCAACTCTGCCAATGCCTTGCCTCCAGAAAACAGTGAGATGTTAAGTTTCTGGTTTTAAGCCACCTGATTTGTGGGAATCAGTTATGGCCGCTGTAGGACAGCAATGCAGTGTTTTATGAATGCATGCCTTTTGATGGGCTAACAGCTATCCCCCGCTCCTGATCCTGCAGGGGCAATGCCTCCAGTGTCCCCAGTTCTCCCCCTTCTTCTCACACCTCCTCTCCCATCAGTTCTGTCCATAACACAGATGGACATAAACATAAACTCTTGGATGATCCTTAATTCATTTTTAGTATAGCCAGAACTGGCGGAATTTACCAGTAGGAAAAAATAAAGGACATTCGTGGAAGACAGCAGTGTGCTTATGAAGTGTGGTGGATCTGGGGACTAGGACGGCGGGGGACAGTGGAATCCATCACTGTCAGCCTGACTTCCAACAGCGCGGTCAAATGCATTTCCTCAAGTGATGCCTGTGCTTGGGCATTTTAAAGATCTTGTATTAAGAAGGCTCTCGCATTACACACAAAGCTATATAATGCTTGGGGGTGTCTGGGGGGTTCAGTCGGTTAAGCATTTGACTCCTGATCTTAGCTCAGGTCATGATTTTAGGTTCCTGAGGTGGAACCCTACATGGCGGGGCTCCAAGCTCAGCTCAAAGTCTGCTGGAGATTCTTTCTCCTTCTCACTCTGCCCTTCCCCCCGCCACATGCTTTCTCTCTCTAAATAAATACAATCTTAAAAAAAAAACTAACACATAGAATGTTTGAACTGGAAAAGACACTGTGGGAAAAGATACAAAGAAGCTGTGTCTATTACTGTAGGTTTTAGTTCTCAGTGCCCCGCCTATTTGGTTCTTGGGTGTATTTCCTTCTTCTTCTTTTTTTTTAAATTATAGAACATTCTTTTTTTTTTTTTTTAAGATTTTATTTATTTATTTGACAGAAATCACAAGTAGGCAGAGAGGCAGGCAGAGAGAGGAGGGGGGAAGCAGGCTCCCTGCTGAGCAGAGAGAGCCTGATGCGGGGCTTGATCTCAGGACCTTGGGGTCATGACCTGAGCTGAAGGCAGAGGCTCTAACTCACTGAGCCACCCAGGCACCCCTATAGAACATTCTTTTTTTTTTTTTTTTTTAAGATTTTATTTATTTATTTGACAGTAGAGATCACAAGTAGGCAGAGAGGCAGGCAGAGAGAGAGGAGGAAACAGGCTCCTTGCTGAGCAGAGAGCCCGATGCGGGGCTGGATCCCAGGACCCTGGGATCATGACCTGAGCCGAAGGCAGAAGCTTTAACCCACTGAGCCACCCAGGTGTCCCCCATAGAACATTCTTAAGCAACATTATTTTTTCCCTCCCACCACAAATGCACAAATGCCTCACGTCATGAATCCATCTTCTTGGAGAACCAAACGGAGAGGTAAATACCAACCTGAAACTGACAAGATGTTTTAAATCTTAGACGGTCAGTTAGAGGCTCCTGACCAGTGTCTGTTGTAAGGATGAGCCTGCAAACAACGAGCAGTTCCCGTTCCGAATGAAATTCGTTTTCACGCTGACACTTATTTCAGTTTTAAAGTCTTATCTTGGGGAGGGATAAAGTAGTGCTCTGCCGCCAAATTCTGGTGTCTTAGAGCAGCCTGACGGGAGAGCTGTTCTCTCTGGAGCTCGCATCCCAGTCTCGGTGCTTTGCATCCTTTATTACGTCTTTAGAGCCCAGACAGGAACTGAATGGGATGAGATGAGATCAGGGTTTGTGTCAAACAGCATATATATGTCTTTGATTTGGGGGAACCCATAAACTGGTGCTTTAGATTATTCTGGGCCTTGAAATTTTATTTATCATTGTGAAAGTAATCAAGTTTTCTTGGGCCGGACTGGCATTAATAGTGAGGACAGCACAGAAGATACAGTGTTATTATGGCTGCTAATACAGTTTCTGTCAAGACATGCAGCAGGGGATGTCCTTTGTGGTTTCTCTGTGAGTGTGAGCTATTAAAAACACCAGAACATTGGCTGTTCTCCTGGGGCAAGCTCAACACTTGCTTGTAACAAAGCTGGTACTTGATTCCTTCTAAGTTTGTGATGATCAGGAACAAATTCTTCTTTTTTGCTCACAGGAAAGTACAAATTGAGTTTTCTGAGGAAGCAGCAAGAAGAACCTTTATTTCCTCGTTGCTGGCTGGGCCAGATTCAGGCAGATCATTGTTTTCCTATCCTGTTGGCAATTGGGGTTGCCTCTGTGTTTTCAAAAACAGTCTGAAATGATGCACTAGTATAAATTGGTACTACCCTTCTGGAAGGCAACTTCGCCATTAAAATTTCAAGCCAGAATTTTTTCTTTTAAAAAATCATATTCTAGGGGCAGCTGGGTGGCTCAGTCCGTTAAGTACCTGACTCTTGATCTCCACTCAGATGGCTATCTCAGGGTTGTGGGATCAAGCCCTGCTTGGGGTTCTGTGCTCAGAGGGTTTCTGCTTGCAATTCTCTGTCCCTCCCCTGACTGGTCCTCTCTCTCAAATAAATAAAAATCTTTAAAAAGTCATATTCTATGATAGGATAAATTCCTAGGGATTGAATTACCTAAAGGAAATTGAATTTATTCATAAGTGTGTTCAGCTGTTGTCAATAGTAGTGAAAAACTGGGAGCATCCTAAATGGTCCAAAAGAGGTGAATGATCAAATTATGGTACAAATACGTGTCCACTGAAATTGATGTCTTTAAAGAATGTTTAGTGACATTGAAAAATGCTTACAGGGGCGTCTGGGTGGCTCAGTGGGTTAAAGCCCCTGCCTTCGGCTCGGGTCATGGTCCCAGGGACCTGGGATCGAGCCCCACATCGGGCTCTCTGCTCAGCAGGGAGCCTGCTTCCTCCTCTCTCTCTGCCTGCCTCTCTGCCTGCTTGTAATCTCTGCCTGTCAAATAAATAAAATCTTTAAAAAAGGAAAAATGCTTACAATAAAATGGAAAATCAAAACTGCAGAGCTAATACATGACTTGACTCCCCCCACTTTTAAAATTTTTTTTTATTTTTTATTTTTATTTATTTTTAAAGATTTTATTTATTTGTCAGAGAGAGAGAGCAAGAGAGAGTGAGCACAGGCAGACAGAGTGGCAGGCAGAGGCAGAGGGAGAAGCAGGCTCCCCCCAATGTGGGACTTGATCCCAGGACGCTGGGATCATGACCTGAGCCGAAGGCAGCTGCTTAACCAACTGAGCCACCCAGGCGTCCCAGCCCACTTTTTTTTTTTTTTAAATGAATGTGGACATGCGTAGGAGAGGCTGGAAAGGGCTATTCAAAATGCTAAGACAGTGTGGTTCTGTTGGAGGGTTTTATTGGTGATTTTAATAATTGCTTTTTTCATATGATTATAATAAGAAATCCTAAGTATTATTGAAATATATTTGCAAGTGTATTATCAGTGTGTATTATGGTGAACTATGGCCTCTAGGAGTGGAACAATAGCCCTCTGTGTTCCCTGTTACCTAATTGGAACATCATAGTACTATCACTTGCCTGTACCCCTTGCTGGTGGGAGGTGATCATTTGCCTGTTTGCCCGTGGAAATGTGTTTTCTTCTGTTGGTTTATGACGTCCTGACCCTTCCCTCTGACCAACCCAGTAGGTGTGAATAATTGGGTTCTATCACAGGGGCAGAGAAGTAGTATTTTCAGGAAGATTCAGGATTTGCTTATTTCATGTTTCTTCTTCAGGCTTCTGCCAGCTTTTTGATAACTAGCACCATCACTTGGAATTTAATTCCAAGGACATGAGTTTGAGTTCTACCAAGTATATGTGATGGGTTGATTTTGTGATTTGTTGTTATTCTTTGGCTATTTGAAGTCTTTTGTGGTTACGCACAAATTGTAGGATTATTTGTCCTAGTTTCGTGAAAACTGTTGGTATTTTGATGGGGAGTGCGTTAGACCTGTACATTACATTGGATAGTACAGACATTTTAACAACATCCTTCCAATCCATGAGCATGGAATATTTTTCCATTTGTGTCATTTTCAATTTCTTTCATCAGTGATTTTTGGTTTATAGACTGAACCTCTTTTACCTCCTTGGTTAGGTTTCTTCCTAGGTATTTTATTCTTTTTGGTGCAGTTGTAAATGGGATTATTTTCTTAATTTCTCTTTTTGCTACTTCCTTACAAGTGTATAGAAATGCAATGGATTTCTGGGCATTGATTTCGTATCCTGCGATCTTACTGAATCCCCCTTATCAGTTCAAGAGGTTTTCTATATATGGCATCGTGCCATTTGCAAATGTGAAAATTTTGCTTCTTCATTACCAATTTGAATGTCCTTTATTCCTTTTTTTTGTCTGATTTCTGCGGCTAGGACCTTTAGTAATATGTTGGATAAAAAGGAGAGTGTACATCTTTGTCTTGTTCCCAATCTTAGGGGGAGCGCTCTCAGTTTTCACCATGGAGTATGCTATTTCTTGTGGGTGTTTTTTTTAAATATATGGCCTTTATTATGTTAAGGTATATTCCCTCTTAGCCTACTTTGTTGAGAGTTTTTATCATGAATGGATACAATAGCCATATTTTTTCTGCATTTTGAAATGACCCATGGTTTTTATCCTTTCTCTTATTGATGTGAGGTATCACATCGATCGATGGGTTTGTGAATATTCCAGTAATCGCCATTTGATTGGGTTGAGTGATTTTTTTAAAATGTATTTTTAGATTTAGTTTGCTAATATTTTTTGAGGATTTTTGCATCTGTGTTCATCAGATATTGGCCACGGTTCTCTCTCTCTCTCTCTTTTTTTTTTTTTTTGGTAGTTTCTTTTGTTCTGTTTTGTAATGGCTTTATCTGATTTTGGTATCAAGGTAGTGCAGGTCTCATAGAATAAATTTGGGAGTTTTCCTTCCTCTTCTTTTTTTGGGGGGAGGGAGGGTTATTTGAGAAGAATAGGTATTGAGGCTTTTTTAAGTGTTTAGTAGAATTCGCCTGTGAAGTTGTCTGATCCTGGACCTTCATTACTGGTCTTTGGTCTGTTCAAATTTTCTATTTCTTCCTGATTCACTTTTGGGAGGTTATATACTTCCAGGATTTTATCCATTTCTTCCAAGTTGTCCATTTTGTTGACATATAATTTTCCTAATATTCTCTTATAGTCCTTTGTATTTCTGTGGTTTTCGTTATTCTTTCTCCTCTTTCATTTCTAGCTTTTGTTTATTTGAGTTCTCTCTCTTGCTTCCTTTTTTTTTTTTTTTTTTAAGGAGTCTGGCTAAAGGTTTGTCAATTGTGTTGATCTTATCTGGGAAATTCATCATCTCTTTCTATTCTAAATGATAGCCTTGCTGGACAGAGTATTTTTGGCTGCAGATTTTTTCCTTTCAGCACTTGAAAATATCATACTTCTCCCATTTGGCCTCCAAAAATTCTGCTGAAATATCAGCTGAGAGCCTTATGAGTTTCCTTTGTATGTAACCAATTTCTTTTTTTCTTGCTGTTTTAAAATTTTTCTCTTTATCACTACATTTTTGCCATTTTCATTTCTTCTGTCTTGGTGTGGACTTCCTTGGGTTGATTTTTTGGGGGGGGGGAGGGGATGCTCTCCGTGCCTCCTATATTTGGATTTCTGTCTCCTTTCCCCGATTAGGGAAGTTTTCACCTATTATTTCTTGAAATAAATTTTGCTCCCATTTCTCTTTCTTCCTCTGGGACCCAATGTAAATGTTGTTACATCTTATGGTGTCACTCAGTTACCTTAATCTTTAATTTTTTATTATTCTTTTTCCTTTCTTTGTTCAGCTTGACTGCTTTCCATTACTCTGTCCTACCAGTTGCTGATCCATTCTTCTGCTTTCTCTAGTCTACCACTTATTCCCTCCTATATGTTTTTAATTTTAGTTATTGAGTTCTTTATCTCTGATTGGTTCATTCTTATGTTTTCTATCTCTTTCTTGAACGTCTCAGTGAGATACTCCAGTGAGTATATTTATGACCATTACTTTAAATGATCTCTCAGGCATATTACTTATATCTCTATCATTTAGGTCTCTTGCTCTCATTTTGTCTTGTTTTTTCATTTGGAACATAGTCTTTTGTCTCCTCATTTTGTCTAAATCTCTGTGTCTGTTTCTCTGTGTTAGGAAAGTCAGCTCTGTCTTCTACTCCTGACAGTAGTGGCCTTATGAGGAAGACGTCCTGTGGTGCCCTGCAGAGCAATGTCCCTTGTGCACCAGGACCTGGTGCTTCATGGTGGTTTCCTATGTGTGTTGAGTGTGCCCTACCATTGTGGCTGAGCTGCATGTGCCTTCAGTTTAGTTGTCTGCAATGGCTCTCGATGCCTGTTGTGGGCAGGATTTGAGTCCTCTGTTGCTAATGGGCCAGTTGGGCTGCCTTGGGCTTGAGTTGGCTCAGACTAGCTATTTTCCAGAGCTGTAGTCACATTGAACTGAAGGATACTCTTCCTGTTTGTTTGCTGATGGGCTCTAGTTGGTGGGTGGGGCCTTCGGTCAGAACAGATGCCTGCCCCAGTCCACTGGTGGGGTCACAGTCTAACTGGTGTGTGTGGTTATTGTTCCCTCTCCCCAAGGCAGGAGTCACTTGGAGTGGTGTTGGTCCCTGTTGCAGCTGCTTGCACAATGCCAGCTTGTGGTGCTGTTCTGAATGGACTCCTGCCAAGGGCAGATCGGATGGGGCAGGAGAGTGGGTGTTGTGTGGTATTAGCAAGCTAGTTGGAGAGAGCTCACCCACAGTGAGCTGGTTTCTGTGGGTGTTCTATTTAGGCATTGGAGTGGGGGAGAGAAGTGGTGCTTTTTGTTTTTGGAGAAGATTCCTAAAGATTCCCTGACCCTCAAGCATGCATTCTGAGATTTGCAAATAAATCTTCTGTATAACACAGTATCTTCCAGGTATTTTTCAAACTGCTGCTTCTCTATCTCAGCAGGGCTGTTTGCTATGCTGTCTCTGTAGGGTTTGGGACTCTGTTTCCTGTCACCCTCCACCTGTCTGAGAGCCGAGCCTGCTCATTTTCAAAGTTCTAGGCGATAAGCCCTCCTGGTCATAAGAACTGGCAAAGTTAAGCCCCTGTGGTTTTCAAAGCCAAATGGGGTTGGGGGTTCATTTTCCCAGTGTGGGTTCCCAGTACTTGGGGTGCTTGGTATGGGGTCTGCTCTTATCCATGCTTGCAGTGTCCCTCCCTCCTCCAACCAGACTGGTTGCCAACCACGTCTCCACCCTTCCTACTCTTTTCAGTGTGGCCTCTTTGTGTTTAGTTGAAGAGTCCATTCTGCCAGTTTTCAGGTCATTTTTTTGAGTCATTTACATGGATATGGCTATTTTCTAGCTGTATCTATGGGACAAGGTGAGCTTAGGATCCTCCTACTATCCCATCTTCCTCAGAAGTTGATCTGATTATCTTTTTTTTTTTTTTCCTTAACCATGGAAACATTTTGTAAGAAAAGAGAAATGGCCCCACCTCAACCATGCTGGACTCAAACCTTGATGTCAGACTGATCAGATGGTTCCCATGGATTCAAGTGCAGCGCCTACTACTAGTGAGTGTGTACAAATCCATGGACAAAGCACGCTTCCCAGAGGGTGCAAAATCAGAGTACAACTCAAGTGTTAAGGCCTCATTGTTTGGAGGAAGTTCTTTGGCTACACCAAGGAGCCTTTTTGTGTCCCTCCTATAGTATGTGCTCGTGTGTGCTGGGTTTTGCAGCTTTGCAAAAGTTAGCATGAATTCTAATCATAAACCGTCAAACACGTCTTGGATTATTTTAGATTTTGACTGAAATACAACATGGATGGTATTTGAGTTTCATCTTTTAAGTCAGTAGCTTTTTGGATTTGACTCTCCAGTCTCATAACTTGGGCATTCTAAATTTGGCAACTGATCTATTCATAAGTGTAAGTAAATTGATCAATGAAAAAATGTGGAGAGAGGAAGTCTTCTGTGCAGGAGCATATGGCACTTCTTCTTACTCCCACAGGGAAGTGAGTAGATAGGAGGATGCTAACTCCATCTCCTCTTGGTGAACAGGTTCTAGTTCTAGTTTGCAGGTTTTAGATCTGCTTTTTCACTGGTTATTAGTGTGCTGTGTTTAATAAACCCATGATCACACGTGTGAGTTGTTTCTTAAGTTGCTTGAAACTGCTTGAGATGTTTAAAACAGAAGCAATATACTGTTGAAAGTAGTCTAGATGACCAGTAATTCTATTTGGTCCACAGCATCTTTTTCTCTCCAGAAGGGACATTCCCCCCCACCCCCAAAATAGTGACGACAATACAAGATTTTTGCCTAGACCCAATAGTGCAGACTTCATATTGAATAATAATAATTATTATTATTATTTTAAAGATTTTATTTATTTATTTGACAGAGATCACAGGTAGGCAGAGAGAGGAGGAAGCAGGCTCCCTGCCGAGCAGAGAGCCCGATATGGGGCTCGATCCCAGGACGCTGGGATCATGACCCGAGCCGAAGGCAGAGGCTTTAACCCACTGAGCCACCCAGGCTCCCCATGAATAATTATTTATTGGCCATGATCTAGAAATTCCATATTATGTATTGTATTCGTTCTCCGAGGAGCAGATGCCAAGATGGGAACAGGAGTAAGAGATTTGTCATGTGAAATGCCTGTGAGGGGAGCTGGAGAGGCTGGGGTCTAAAACAATTTCAGCGAGTTCATTGACTGGCACGCTCTGCCATTGGCTGGTGCAGCTCGAGGAGGTGTGGCCCCAGCATGAAGTTGGAGTTCGAATTGGCAGGAGCTGTGGCTAATCGTTGATGCCCCCGCCCCCAGAACCCATAGATTTGAGTGACTTCTGCTCAAGGCCATGGCATATATGAGACTACTTAATGCATTTTTGAACACGAGCCTTATTATGAAATACATTAAATGTAATGCCAGATAGAGGAAAACAAACGTTATATTTCTATAAAGACAGAAAGGTAGGCTAATTCCATAACATTTTCTTTTTGATATATCTATTTTTTTGGACCCTTTAAAAACTGAAGTTGTGAATTAAATGGAAAGTAGGAGCTTACTGGGTTAGCAAATTGCATAGTCACCAGGATGTGGGCCTCAAATTTTTAAAAATGTTGTACTGGGGGCGCCTGGGTGGCTCAGTGGGTTAAAGCCTCTGCCTTCAGCTCAGGTCATGATCCCCGGGTCCTGGGATGGAGCCCCGCGTCGGGCTCTCTGTGAGGCAGGGAGCCTGCTTCCCTTCCTCTCTCTCTGCCTGCCTCTCTGCCTACTTGTGATCTCTATCTGTCAAATAAATAAATAAAATATTTTTTAAAAAAATGTTGTACTGGACTTTTTGTAAGGGAAGCTGGGGGGCTTAGGTCCTATTACTGATTCCTAGGACCTTTGATCTTGCAGGGGAAAAAAAAAAAAAGCTAAAAAGGCTTTGGAAAGAAATACTGTGTTGTGAAAGTCATGTTTGGAAACTACCTTGAATGTGACACTTAGAGTAAGCCCCTTTCAAACAAACAAAAACAAACAACAACCAAAAAATAGCTCTCGGCATTGGTTGTACATTCTGAGTCAAAGTCTTGTTGAACATCAGGAAGGTAAGATGCAAAATTGTATTGTCTGTAAGACCACGTTGTTACAGAAAGCTTCCCTGTAGCTCTTATTCTAAGACCCAAACCTCAGTGCTCTGGAAGAACAGTTATTTTTTTTTTTTTCAGTCTACAGGAGCGCAGTCACAATCAGTGTTAGCTATGAGCGTGTCTGGCTGTGCTCGAATGAGCTGGATGGCTCCCCATTTTGCCACACCTCTTCTCAGCAGTCCTGGTAGGACATGGCAGTCCTTCCCATCTGTCCAAAGTCAGACTCCCTTTCTCTTCTGCTAGCATCCTGTGGGATATTAGGAACCTTGTTTCAAAAAGTGGCCACTGGGCTTTTGCCAATAAGATACAAAGTTGGGCATAAGTGTTTAGATTTCAAAGGGTATTTGTTACTACTTTAAAATAGTTTATTAGTTTATATTGATAGTTTAAGCATGTTACATGATTATTTCATTATTATTATTTTTTTAAGATTTTATTTATTTGAAAGAGAGAGAGAGTATTTGCATGAGCCAGGGGAGGGCCAGGTGGGAGAAAGAGAATCTCAAGCAGACTCCACGCTTAGTGTGGAGCTCTTGGCTGGGCTCGATCTCACGACCCTGAGATCATAAGCTGAACTGAAACCAAGAGTGGGACGTTTGACCAACTGAGCCAACCAGGTGCCCCGCATGTGTATTATTTTTTGGAGATGGAAAATGGGAACTAGAAGGGGAGGAATTAAGAAGCATAAAGGACTCACAGGCAAGAGGTAGAGTGCAGTTGTCACATATCCATCTTGGCCTAAAATGGTCTATGCCTCATCCCATCCTCCCACACACTTGGCCTGAGCTCACGGGGAGTGTGGCTTATCGCAGGGATATGCTATTCTCACCAGCTACATAAATGGGCCATCAGTCCGGAGGGGTCAGAGACAGCAAATTCAATAGGAAACCTCAACAGTGTGTATCAGAAAACCAGGCTAGACTAAGAAGGATTGAAGGATGTTATGGTTGAGCAGTGGGGTTTTGTCTTGTCTGGTTGGGCAAGAATGGAACTATTAAGGGTACTAAATGGGGGTGGATAATTGAAAACAGATGCTGTTTATATAAATTGCAGCCTTGTTGAGATATAATTCAGATATCCTACAGTTCACCTATCTGGAGAAGGCAACGCAGTGGTTTTGAGCATATTCGCAGAGTGGATTTACAGGTGCAGCCATTAGCGTAATTAATACAACGTTTTCATCACCTCCCAGAGAAACCTGTGTGCATTAACCATCAGTCCTCCTTTCCTCCCAATTCCTCCAGCCTTAGGCAGCCAGTAACCTGTTCCTTTCTCCATGGATATATCTATTCTGCTGTTTCACATAAATGGAATCCTACAATATAGGACTTTTGTGTCTGCCTTCTTTCACTTAGCATGACGGTTTCTAGGATCATCCATATTATAGCACGGGTCAGTACTTCACTGTGTTTATTGCTGAATAATGTTCTATTTATATAGACATACCACATTTCATTATCCGTTCATCAGTTAGTGGGAACTGGGGTTATTTCCTTTTGGGCTATTATGAATAATGTTGCTCTGAACAGGTGTGTCCAAGTTTTTGTGTAGATAGATTTTTATTTCTCATGAGTATATATCTAGGAGTGGAATTGCTTGCTTATACAGTCACTTTGTGCTTAACCTTTTAAGAAACTGTCAGACTAGGACGCCTGGGTGGCTCATTTGTTAGGCGTCTGCCTTTCGCTTGGGTCATGATCTCAGGGTCCTGGGATCGAGCCCCACATCGGGCTCTCTGCTCAGTGGGAAGCCTGCTTCTCCCTCTCCCACTCTCCCTGCTTGTGTTCTCTCTCTCGCTGTGTCTCCTCTCTCTGGCAAATAAATAAAATCTTAAAAAAAAAAAAAGAAAAAGAAACTGTCGGACTTTCTGAAGTGGCTGGACCTTTTAATGTTCCCACCAGCAAAGTATGAGGGTTCCAGTTCTCCACCTCCTGACCAGCACTCGTTACCCTTGTGATTCGGTTGTCCTTGTGCTTGTGAAATGCCTTATGATTTGGTTTCCATTTCTCTGATGACTGATTATTGTTGAGCATCTTTTCATCTGCTAATTTACCATTCGTATATCTTTTTTTCAGAGAAATGTCCATTCAGATCCTTTGGCCATTTTTAAATTGAGTTACTGTCTTATTCTTAGTGAATTGTAAGAGTTCTTTATATATCCTAGTACCGAGTCCTGTATCGGATATATGAGTTGCACATATAGTCACACATTCTATGAAGTGTCTTTTCACTTTCTTGATGATGTGTGTCATTTGAAGCACAGAGTTTTAAGTTTTAATGATATTCATTCAATCTACATTTTTCTTTTGTTACCTGTACTTTTGGTGTTACATTTAAGAAACCGTCACCACATCTAAGTTCATGATTTATGCCTGTGTTTTCTTCTAAGAGTTTTATAGTTTTAGCTCGTACACTTAGATCTTTGATACATTTTAAAATTATTTTTTAATTCTTTTTATGTTGCTATCTAGTTGTGCCATCACTGTTTTAAAAAGGTATGGTCTCCTGGGTGGCTCAGTGGGTTATGTGCCTGCCTTCAGCTCAGGTCATGATCCCAAGGTCCTGGGATCGAGTCCCACCTTAGGCTCCTTGCTCTGCGGGGAGCCGGCTTCTCCCTCTCCTCCCTGCTCCTGCTTTCTCTCACTATCTCTGCCTCTGTCTCTGTCTCTCCAATAAATAAATAAAAATATTTTTTAAAAAGCTATTCTTGCCTCTGTTGAATTAGCATTCTTGTTGGCATGGGTGCCACTTCTTAGACAAGTTTGTATTTGATCTCTTTTCTCAAATGAGAATCGGTCTTATTTTTTGTCACTAAATGGTTTATGGACAGGTGGCCGCATTTTACAGAAGCATCTTACTATGTGTGCTCGGAAGAATTGCCTTCAACAGAATAACACAGGTTAGAACATATTAGGGTGAAAAAGCCAGAATATGGAGCCCATCCAGGTGGAGCCAGGGCGCTGAATTAGATACCCCCAGACGGGGGCTGCTCATACTTCAATGCGCATCTGAGTTTTCCCTGGAGGTCTTGTTAAAATGCAGGTCCTCGTTTTCTGGTTCTGGAATGGAGCGTCTGCATTTTTAATGAGCCCCAGAAGATGCTGATGGTGCTGGTCCTGGAACTCACATGTGGAGTGACTGTGCAAGAGGGGCTCTCTGGTGTCCTCTCATTCAGTGTTGTTATATCTACTTATCTAAAATGATTTGGGGGACGCCTGGGTGGCTCAGTGGGTTAGGGCTTCTGCCTTCGGCTCAGGTCCCCGCATCAGGCTCGCTGCTCAGCAGGGAGCCTGCTTCCCCCTCTCTCTCTGCCTGCCTCTCTGCCTATGTGTGATCTCTCTGTCAAATACATAAGTAAATAAAAAATTTTAAAAATAAATAAATAAAATGATTGGGAAGGGAATTTTTGAATTCTGTTTTTTGTTTTTTGTTGCACTTTATTGAATAGCCTTTGAGATGAACAACTACCATGAAGAGAAATAGAATAAATGTTTCTTCTAGTGGTCCTTCTGCCAATTGATTCTCTTCTATCTTCCTTTTAGGCCTCTGATGATTGTCACGCAGAAGATCACGACCTTGGCATTTCAAGTTCATGATGGTGAGAAGAACAACTCTCCATTTGGTTCCGAGAGTGAGCCTGACATTCAGAGCTCTTCGTTTAGACTATACCCCATAGCGCAGAGTTTAGCCAAGGGCTGGCAGATCTTCTATAACTTGTCAAAAATTTGCAAGCTTCTCTAATCATGCTCTTTACTTTCCCAGCTATTATTTCTGTAATCTAAATTGGCTTATGTATTTACATTGAGAACAGCTGGTTTTCTGTTTACCTTTATAATGTTTTAAATTTATGGCGCTCTCTGCCCTTCGTTTCCAAATCTCTTGGGAAGAAATGGCATCGTTTTTCTTTGGTTTAATCTGAGAAGCTCACAAGGTAATAAAGGATAGTATTGGCTGGTTAACTTTTTTTTTTTTATGCTAGTTTTGTCTTGTTTAGTGTTTTTGTTTTGTTTGGCTTGGAAAATTATCTAATGAGATTAGCCTGACCCTTCTCCTTGGAAGAAGGAAGAATCTTCTGTTTGTATAAAACTAAACATATCCTTCTTCCTGCCCTTTCTGAAAATGACCAGAAAGCGTGAATTACATGATTAAAACCTGGTTCCAGGGAAGGAGGACGGTACTTTCAGCCGGGTTGGAGGATTTCAATATGGGCGTAGAGGTGTCACGTACAATTAGTAAGAGGATACTCTACGGATTTATACTGCTCCGGCAAATGCTTTCAGACTGTTGAAGCTTCTTTACGTGTGAACAGGTTGAGAAGATTTATAGTCTCTCTTAGCTAGTCTTACTTTTCTTTAAAGCTGATTTAATTTCGTTTTGACCTTGGATATTCCTAGTTCATACTTGGCGATTTAGTCGTTCTGTAGAGAACTGGGTAAGTTTATACCAAGGACAGAGTCTTTCTGGGGTGACTGACAGTCCTAGTTTGTCTAGAACTGAGCAGTTTCCCAGGCATGAGACTTTTAGGGCCAAAACTTTGAAAGTCCAGGGCAAACCGGGGCGTGCTGCTAAATGTTTTTGTACCTAAAAGTCTAGTTGGTAGTGGTGATAGACTAACGTTAGCACATAAACCAACAGCTAAAATCAATTTAAGTTCTAGATTTGCTAGAGATGTATTGTTGACATCTTAGAAAGAAAGTGAGTGTGATTTTTTTTAAACACTGCCGTTAAAAAAAAATAGGCTTTTTGCCTGAATTTACTTTTTAAAGCATTCTCAGTTTACCCAATTTTCTGGAAAAACCCTTATGTGCAGCAAGATGTTTATTTGCCATTTCTTTTTTTCTTGTGAGTAGTAGAAACAAGCAAATTCCAGAAACCCAGTCTTCCTACATGCATATTTCTGAAATGCCTTTATGATTGGTGACCATCATCAGTCTGGATATACAAAAGACTGATATACATCAGTCTGGATATACAAAGCTGGATATACAGCTTTGTAGTCCAGTGTTTATAGCTTATTAGATGACGCTTCAGTTTCTGCAACTGTAAGTTAACATATAAATTTTATGAGAAGCACAAAGGTGATTTGGGTTTGTTTGTTTGTTTTTTTCCTGGCATGGGACGAATTTTAAAAGAAGAAGAATCACCTCATAAGTCTTGTACTTTCCCTGCACTCGGGATTACATTTCCTGTTTTTTTGGAAGAGGAAAGTCCCCTGTTCCTTCCCCCATTCCAAACCCACACTCAGCTGGTAGCAGGTGTCTGCTGCTGGCGTAATCAGGGAGGTCTTTGAGCTGGTGCAGGCTGCAAAGGCAGGTCTCTCTCTTTCTCTCTCTCTCTCCCTCTCCTGTAGCAGTGAAAACATATGCACTTTGGTAAGGAGCAGAGGAGATGTGGAGAGTTCTCTGGGGTCTATGTCCTACCGTGCAGTTGAAATAGGAGTAAGCCCTGCTTTCTCCCCTCTTCACGAGAACCTGCAGACTTTCCCCCTCACATGTGCGCTTGTGGCTAACTATTCCAGAGCATTAGAAAAAAAATGATTTTATGATTCATGAAATAAATGAAATGTGACGTAAATCACTTTTTTTCCAAATGACTTTTATAAGCCTTTTCTGGAATTTTCTACTTCAAACATCGTATTGCTACATTTTTCTTTTTTATAGGATTAGGTCGAAGAGCTGAAGACCTCTCTGCCGAGCAACATCGACTTGCTGTAAAGTAAGTGTGACAATATGTTCTCGAGCCCTTTGTATATCAGCGTCTAGAAACCCTCCTCATTTTTTAATATGGACTAACTCTGCTATATGGATGTATTATTGCTTGTTAATGAAGCTATTGATGGATACTTGGGTTATCTGCCAATCTTTGGCTTTTCAAACCCTGTTCCTAAGTCATTTTAAATAGGTTTGCGTATAGTGATGGGATAGAGTCCCAGAAGCAGGATTGCTGGGACAGAGAGTAGACGGGTCTGTAATTTTGTTAGTTTTGCAAGATTCTTCTTCACTGCTGTTAGGTCTATTACAGAGTTATTTTTATTGGGCATGTGTCTGAGGGTCCTCAAGAAACAGTTATCAGTGCACATCAGTATGATTAAATGACGCTGTGAAAACGGCTAGGAAGCAGGGCTGGAGTAGGAGACAGGAGGTGGGAAGCAGGAAGCAGGCTGAAGGCAGACTGTGGCTGGTGTGGATGTTGGAGAGGAAGGGAGGCTGTAAAGGAGGAGGATAACATTGTTAGGGAATGGAAATGGCTCATGGGGTAGCACATTGGGGAAGGACGGGCAGCCACGGTGGAGGGTTCCTATAGGAGAATTCCAGGAGGCAGTGAGGGGTAAGGAAGAGAGGGTTCTGAGTGGTATAGAGATTGAGTGCCTTGTTTTCACATTAAGGGATTGAGACTCGGAAGCCATGGAGACTCAGTGCAAGAGACAAATGATCAGATTCTTTGCTCAGTGTTATGGGGGAGTAAATGGAGGGCACAATTCCAGTGACTGGTTAGCAATGGCATTTGGGGGAAACCTTTCCCCACAATACTATCCTGCCCCTTTAAATGCGATTAAAACACCATCTAGAGCTGGTCTCTATAGAATTTTTCCCTGCTACTACTTGTGTCTGTGGTTGGCGACCTTGTGCCCGGATGCCGGAGCAGACACGAGACTGCTCCAGTGGTAGTTTTGTGTGTCCTCTTCAAATGGAAACTGGTTCCACCCATCATTTGTTTTTGTGTTTATTTTGGCAGTTGGGAGGGAGTTTTCCCATTTCACAGCATCTGGATCAGCTCACATTAGGTCAGGTTCCCACCCTGCCTCATGTTTATTACCTTCATTCTCTCCTGCTGACAGTTAGGGCTGCTGAGAAAGAGCACTTCCCAGCCTCAGAATGACCCTGGACCTCGCCCTCCGTGTCGATAGCCGCCATCGGCCAGCAGAGGGCGCCACGGAGCCCCACGCCTTCTCTGAGCCACCCACTTCGTATTATAACCGGCTCCTTTCTGCAAGGTCTCTAGCTTAGAGGGGTTTTTAGAGAACTCCAACAAAGACAGACCACGTGTTGTTTCATCATCTACCAAGAAAATGCCTGTGTTTAGGATTGGCTTACCTGCAGATCTAAAAGAAAAATCCGAGAATGAAGGCTTTTCAACTTTTTTTTTTTTTTTTGACTTTATTTTCACAGAGTAAAACCCTCTTTCTTGGAATACTTAAGCTACCTTCTCAACTTCATGAGTGTCATAGCTGGCCCTTGCAACAATTTCAAGGATTATGTAGCCTTTATTGAAGGGAGACACATACACACGAAGTTGCTGGAGGTGAACTGGAAGCAAAGAGGTTTCCACAGCCTGCCCGAGCCTTCTCCCACTGTAAGTGGCTAGTGCTAATTATTTACCCAGAGCTCCGGAAAAACAGAGCTCTGTTGCCAGTGCTGACTCTCACTAGTAATTGTTCTAATTAAAAAGCCAAACAGTTTACCAGAAAGCTTGGCTAGGAACTGCCCCCCACCCCCTGTTTGCCTCACAGCTGAGCTCATGGGCTGGAAATATTAAAGCAATCTATCCACTAGGTCAGCTATCCAATATTTAATGCTTACAGTGTGCTCAGCACTGTGCTAGTTAACACATTTGGATTTATGAGGGGTTTTTTGGTCTTTATGAATAGAAATTCATATCCAGCCAAAGGATAATGTCATGGAAGGGGGATAGGGAGGGAGTGGAAACCAGAATAAATGTGATTTTTTTTTTTTAATTGCAGAGCCTGCTTCTTATGTGGGAAACCAGTTTTATGTTGGCAAGCTGTTAAAGACTGGCTTTACTGACTTCGAGAGTTTAAGATGGTTTTTTGGAAATTTTTAAAATTTTAACCTGAATTTTATTGATTTCAAATTAGTTAACATAAGGGTAATGTGTTGAATGTCACAAACACGCTAAATTTATCCAGATCCAATATCCTATATTTAAGGGAAGTTTGTAATTAGTTGAAGGAAGAGGGAAAATTGGAAAAAGGAGAGTCAGGATAATTGAGTTAAATATTTTGTAACTGTTAAAATCTAGGCAAAATTACTATTTGAAAACTTAAGTGACTTACTAAGCGTGAATTTTCAGATAGTTTTGACATGGTCAGGTCCCCCACAGTGTATAGATTGTCAGTGGTCTCAGCTCTTGCTGTGTTATTGAAACGATGTGGGAGTGAGATCACCATGACCATGGGGCATCGAAGTACTCACAGGTGTTTCTTGGCAGAATCTGCCATGGTAGTGCTCTCGTGTTCCCGAGAGTATGTTCCCAGAGAACTCCCCACCTCTCCTCTGCTCCTTACCAAAGTGCATATGTTTTCACTGCTACAGGAGAGGGAGAGAGTCTTAATATCACTCCCCGGGGAGACTCTCGGCATTTTCTTGCACAGAGAGAGGGACGTGGTCAGGTGGTATTTTAGGTAAAGACACGTTGGTGGGAGGTGCCTGGCGCTCCCAGGCTGGCACCTCCCCAGCGTGTTGTCAGCAGTTGAAGCCAACCAAGCATGGTGAGCACTCGACTGGGAGCCCGATGCTGTTCTTCGTACCTCGCAAATGCTCATTCACCTCAGGCTGCTCTCAGGAGGTGCTATTGCTATCCCCATATTACAAAAAAATGTGGCTTAAAAAGAGATTTATTTATCTGAGAGAGTAAAGGAGAGACTGCAGACAAGATTGGGGGGAGGGGTGGAGGGGGAGGGAGAGAATCTTTTTTTTTTTTTAAAGACTTTATTTATTTATCTGACAGAGAGAGAACCCAAGTAGGCAGAGAGGCAGGCAGAGAGAGAGGAGGAAGCAGGCTCCCCGCTGAGCAGAGAGCCGGATGCGGGGCTCGATCCCAGGACCCTGAGATCCTGACCCGAGCCGAAGGCAGAGGCTTTAACCCACCGAGCCACCCAGGTGCCCCAGGAGGGAGAGAATCTTAAGCCAACTTGGCACTGAGCGCAGAGCCTGACCCTCGGCTTGATCTAACGACCCATGAGATCACGACCTGACCCAACATCAAGGGTTGGGTGCTTAACTGACTGAGCCACCTAGGCGCCCCAGAAAGTGACCTGCTTTTATAAAGTTGGGAACTATAGTTCTATTGTTGTTAAATGACATTCCCTGGAATGTTGGGGAAATTGGGCAAAATCACTTGGTCCAGAGGCATTTAAAATACCAGCACATCTTAATGCTAGAGCAGACTACATGTAAACCATCCTGGAAGGCTTTCTGAAGCTTTCCATTACCTGCTCATGTCCCGGCTCAGGCATTTCAGAACTTGCATGGAATCCTTCCTAGCTAAGCCTCTGTCCTCCTTGTGGTGATTCAGATCCATTTCCTTGACTCTGCTGGCAACAGAAGTGGAAGGCAAATGGCAATTATTTGGAAGGCAAATTATTTCTTTCCGATGGAAGATTGCCACCCTGTAATGCTCTTTCTCTTTGTTTTGGGTAATTAAACTAGCTTCCTTTTTGGGCCGCCTGGGTGGCTCAGTGGGTTAAAGCCTCTGCCTTCAGCTCAGGTCATGATCCCAGGGTCCTGGGATCGAGTCCCATGTTGGGCTCCCTGCTGAGTGGGGAGTCTGCTTCTCCCTCTCCTCGCCCTCCCACCGCGCATGCTCTCTGTCTCTCAAATAAATAAATGAAATCTTAAACAAACAAAAACAAACTACCTTCCTCTTGTTGGTAGAATGTGCTGGTACTGGTTTCCTTCAATTTTAGATACATTCAGACCTCAGGAGTCAGAGGTGTAGACTTCATTTGCATTTAGCTCCTATGCTTAGGACCCAGTCTGTGTCCTTAGAACGCCTGTTGCCGCTCCTCGTAAGGAATATTACCAAAGCAGCTATTGGAACAGCTTGTCCCTAATGTGCCCTTGCTGAAATTGTTTTCCTCATACCGGAGTCTTGCCTGGTTACACTGATTTTTTTCCACATTTTCAGAGAGCTGTGATACGCAAGTTGTGCATGACCTTGGTGTCTCTCCTCCTGTTTTTGACACTCACGAAGTCCTTCCCCATCACCTGCCTGACCGATGACTGGTTTGTTCGTAAAGCAAACTTTCTGACTCGGCTGTGCTACTTATATATTGTCATGCAAGCTTCAAAGCCCAAGTATTACTTTGCCTGGACATTAGGTACGTCTGATGGAACGGACCCGAGTGAATAAGGGAAAAGTGAGACTCCTGGGACGGCCTACCCAGAACAGCATTTTGGATCACTTAATCAAAAAAAGTTCAGTGCATGATGGAGGCAGCTCAGCCAGTATCATTTTATACTTTCCACCAAAGCACTCCTGTGTCCTGCCGTCCATAAACTCAATTTCCCGTGACAAGAGCAGAGCCGTCCTGGCCGTCACTTCGACTCAGTGTTATTAGCAGATGTCCAAACTTGGAAGTGCCCTCCATCGAAGCTTCCCAGTCGTATAGTGGAAAGTTAGAAGGGAAAATTCCAGAACGATCTGGCCGTCTTGTCATTTTTCTGGGTTGTGCATAATAGAGAGGACATGCTTTAAATTTACTAACACATGGTTTAAAAAAAATTGTAGGTTCAGCTTTATGCCTTAGAAACTGACTTCAGGTGACTTCTTTTTTCTTAAGGTAGAAAGTTCGACTTTGATTTGCTTTTCTCTCTTTCCTTAAAAACAATTTTAAACTGGAAAAGTTGAAAGCTTTGCTGGAGTCAGCAGTAAGTCCTCCTATTTACTTGCCAGGAACAGTGAGAGATTGTGATAAGGCACGGCAGTTCAGGAATGGAAATTTAAGTTCTTAGCTGAAGGTGACCTGGGGCTTGATGTCAGGGAGCGCTGATTTGGTTTATTAAGTCAATCAGATGATTAAATTCCGTGCCTAGCGCTTAGCCCGTGCTCCCTGAGTGAAGGCGTAGCACTTAATTGAGTTCCTTTTCTCTCATTTTCATGCCCCAAGTTTTTAATCCCCAAATTAAAGCTGCTAGCTACCAAATTTATTTCATTTTTTATTGTGATAAGATAGAACACAGAATTTATTTTAATCCTCTCTAGTCTACGACTTGGTGGCAGGAAGCTCATTCACAGTGTTGTGCAACCATCACCACTGTCCATCTCCAGAACGGAATTTCCCATCACCCCAAATAGGAACACTGTACCTATTAAAAAAAAAAAAAAAAAGATAACTCCTCATTCCTCTTTCTTGCCAAGTCCTGGTATAATTGATTTTTAAAGGTCGAAATGTTCAGGGAGAAGTTCAGTCCATGTGGTATTTTGGGGACACTTGGCCAGAAAGATGGAACTGAGGACTTTTAAAACATTTGCAGCGTGGGAAGTTTTGTTTTGTCCCCTTTGGTTTAGTTCAGGGAGTTTTTGTCACGTACCTGTGGGTTCTGTGGCGGGGGAATGCGAAGGTAAGCCCTCTTGTCTGCCATCAGATTGTTAATCGTCTGCGGGCCCAGAGACAGGCATACTGACCAGGCGGTAATGTGGGGAGCTGTCCCCAGGCCAGCAATCTGGGGGGGATGATGAATATAGACTGGTTGTCTTGCAATAAGGCTTTAAAAGCCTTATATTCCTCTTTATGCACCTGCTTTAAGACTTAAGAATGGTAATTTCTTCTGTAGGTAAGCACGATACTTAACTATGGTTGGAATCCTGCTTGGAGCACCAAGGCTTAGTTTCCTACGTGAAATACTTAATATTCCCACTTTGCTCTAACCTGAGTGTGTGTGGTTGTGAATGAGAGAATGAGAGAGAGGAAGAGATAACAGCTCACTCTCCTTGCTACCTCCTACGTCTTCACTTACCCTTCCTTTTCTCTCTCCCTCCCTACCTTTCCCATTCCCATATTCTGTATCCTAGGGCTTAAGGGCTGGCTTCTGGACTAAATCAGCTCCTGCTTTAGGAGGAAGGCAAGGCCCTGTGTGTGGCTTCCTAGGGAAAGTCTAACGAGAGGTGGGTTGTGCCGGTGGGAATGGGGAGGGGGTTCTAGGCAACAGGGGGCATCTAGCATTGCTCTGGCTTTTTGGGAGTGCCCCAGATTCTAGAACTATCCTTTTTTGTGGGTAGCTTTCTCCGTGGGCTTGGCTCTTTTCTATACCCCCTTCCCTTTATCTTTTTTTGGGGGGGTAGCCTCAGGAGAAATACTTCATGAATTTGTGTGGCCTCAGTTGGAACTATGTTATGGTTTAGCTTGCATGGGCTGGTCTGAAATTAACCTTTGTATTATTTATGAATAAGGAAGCAATGACTAGCCT
Organism: Mellivora capensis; assembly: GCA_004024625.1. Taxonomy (NCBI): domain Eukaryota; kingdom Metazoa; phylum Chordata; class Mammalia; order Carnivora; family Mustelidae; genus Mellivora; species Mellivora capensis. The sequence goes on along the minus strand of PISX010012334.1, from coordinate 7,715 downwards.
TACAGGGACTATTTAAACCGCTTAAGCGAATAATTGTTTTATCCAGCTCCTTAAAACATCATTTGCATATAATTGATGCACTAATTATACGTGATTATGAATTTAATCCTTAAAGCTGGCCCCTTCTTGAATCTCGGCTGAGCTGCACTGTGTTAGCCTCGTTTTCGTTACTGTTTATATTGAAATAATGAAGGCAATTTTCTTTGGGCTTAGTGTACAATTCTGGTTGTTTTTCCCTAATTAGTACTAATTAGTGAGACTCAACTTCAGCCCAGGTTGTGTTCCAAGGAAGGATCGCAACCTCCACAATATGGGCGTCCAAGTTAATTTATCTGTAATAATACAGTAGATGACACAAGTAAAGCCAGTTTGGGGCCGGTGAACTTAGAACCTCTAACGGCTCAGACACAAAACCACGTCTTGGATAAACGGTGGTGGAGTGCACGATTCCAAGCAAACACATTTCCCAGCCTCTCGACGCTGGGAACTCTGAGAACCACTATTCTGGTCCTCCCTTTGTCTTTCGGAGCAACTCCTAGCCACTCGGGGGGTGGGATCAGAATCCTTTCTAGCATTCGGAGCCTGGCACTGTTTACCACCTGAGTGATCCAAATGGTAGCCTCACTGAGCCTTGGCAAGGTGGGTTGCGAGGGGAGCAGCAGCGAACGTTTCTGGAGGGCTGACTTGGGCTTTGAGCCCCCTTCATTACTTCTTTAACTCTTCCAACGTGGCTTTAAGACAGGTACCACTCTAACATCCATTTTCTTCCCAAGGGAATGGGTTTCTAGAGGACAGATGGCTCTCTTGAGGCCAAATGTTCGATCTGTTGCTCAGTGAAGACACAGAAGCCAGGGGCTCTGCCCCTAGAGCCCCCCTCAGCCAGCATCTTCTCACCCCTGGGAGCGCTGAATGAGGCTGGCTGCCCAGTGTTTAGTAAAGTCCTTGGAAAGGTTGTAGGCACCCAAAAGAGAGGTGGTGGTTCCAGGTGTTAGGCGAGGCTGGAGGCAGGAGGAGGACTTGAAGGGCTGCTGGTCCTGTACCGTCCGGCCAGCCCTGGTTTTCGGCTCCAGCACAGACCCCAAAGGGGCTCCTCTTCTCCCGGTTCAGCTTATCTTATCACTCACCATTTCTAACCACACATTTAAAACTTTGTTCCTCAATGGGCACACCCCCTGCTTCGATGTTCTTTTCCTTTTCCACTGAGTTTCCATCCAGTCGGCTTGGTAGAATGACCTAGCGACTCTCAGTACTTCTCCTCCTTCCCTCTAAAAGAAACCAGATGATTTCCCAGCCAAGCATAAGATAAGCAGTGTGCAATCACCAACTGTGCCAAAAGAAAAGGAGACAAACATAGAACATGTTGTTTTTCTTTAGAATAACCTTCAGAAGTCACCCTGGAGCTGGACCTGAGCTTCAGTGGGAAAGAATGAATAGAATTTCAAGAAAGAGTTCTCCAAGATCTCCCCAGATCTAAGACCTTACAGTGCTGTGATTTAGCTTATTTTTTATTTTAATTCCAGGATAGTTAGCATAGAGTGTTATTAGTTTAGGTATGCAATATAGTAATTCATCACTTCCGTGTGTCACCTGGCATGACAAGGGCATGCCTTAATCCCCATCACCTGTTTCCCCCACCCCCCACCCCATCTGCCTTCTGGGAACCATCAGTTTGTTCTCTGTAGTTCAGACTTTGTTTCTTGGTTTGTCTCTCTTTTCCTATGTTTGTCTTGTTTCTTAAATTCCATGTAGGATTGAGATCAATGGTATTTGTCTTTCTGACTTATTTCACTTAGGATTATAATCCTCGAGACCCATCCATGTTATTGCAAATGGCAAGATTTCATTTTTCTTATGGCTGATAATATTCCAGTGTGTGTGAGTGTGTGTGTGTGTGTGTATACATACACACACATCCATACACATCTTTATCCATTCATCCATCGATGAACACTTGGGCTGATTCCATAGTTTGGCTATTGTAAATAATGTTGCTATAAACATAGCAGTGTATGTAGCTCTTAGTATTTTTGTATTTGGGGGGCAAACACCCAGTAGTGTGATTACTGGATCATAAGGTAGCTCTATTTTTATTTTTGAGGAACCTCCATACTGTTTTCCACGGTGACTGCACCAGTTTGTATTCCCACCAACGGTGCGAGAAGCTTCCTTTTTCTCCGCATCCTTGCCAACACTTGTTGCTGCTTGTATTTTTTTTTAGCCATTCTGACAGGTGTGAGGTGATATTTCATTGTGGTTTTGACTTGCAGGTTCCTGATGCTGAGTGATGTTGAGCGTCTTTTCATGTGTCTGTTGGCCATCTGGATGTCCTTTTTGGAGAAATGTCTGCTCACATCTTCTGCCCATTTTTTAATTAGATTACTTGGGTTTTGGGGGTGTTGAAGTTTATTTTTTAAATAAAATATTCTAACAATTAGTGAACTAAGTGAAAAGAGACAATTAACCTTTTGGTCTTCATAATAAAAGTATGTTGATTTCATCAGATCTCTATTTGATTACAACATTGCATAATTAAGGAATTAGAAACATTATACTTATGGCAGGGGGACGTTTTCTTATCGTTCTGTGAAGTGGAATAAAGATGGAAATGGGAGCTTTCTCAAACTGAGTGTGGGTAGGATGCTTTGGTAATTGGGTCCATGTGTGGTCTCCATGGTGGCTGGCCCCAAATTCACATCTCTAGTTCTGCTCTCTTGTCTTGTGCTCTGAACTTTTCTAACTGTATCTTGGCAGCCCCGGCTGATACCTACTGGCATGTCATGCTTAATACGTCCAGAATGAGCTCCAGTTTCACTTTCAGAGCTGGTTCTCCTCCTGACTTTATGCTGTGCCATTCACTTGATGCCATCTTTAATGACAGCTCTTGGACCTGTCCAAGTCCCCACAGTTCCCTATTTCTTCTGGCCTCTGCTTCTGAGCTTAGACATCTCCCCTTAAATCAAGTGGGTCACTAACTCCTGTTGCTTTGTTCTGGTTCATTTTTCTCTTATTTTCATTTTGCGTTGTAGGAGAAAGTCTTGCCTTCTTACTAAGCAGGCGCACACTAAATGCTAGTGAATGAATACAAATTAAGGCCACCAAAGAGCGCAAAAGATTTCTAGGATTTATAATGATACCAGGTCCTTTCGATTGTTTTGGTTTCTTTTCCAAGGAGGAATTACTGCCTATCTCTCGATCTGAAAGCTAGATAGACATTTAATATCTCTTAAAGCAGCAATGTGACTTTTGTTCCATACCTTAATGTGTTGTTTTAAAAACCATAGCTGATGCGGTGAATAACGCAGCTGGCTTTGGCTTCAGCGGAGTGGATAAGGATGGAAATTTCTGTTGGGATCTGCTGTCTAACCTAAACGTCTGGAAAATCGAGGTGAGTCTATTACACTTTTGAATTAAGCTCCCACGGTGAATAAAGCAAATGGTTTGCTTTTAGTGGTATCCCTGTGCGCTCTTCCTCAGAGTGTCCAAGGGAAAACAATCAGGGCATCCCAGGTCCAGCAGGCTCCTGGACGTTCTGCGTCTCAGAATTTTTTCCTGTCTTTTTAAAGATACCCACTTTCTTGACAGTTGTAAAGGTTCAAGGCATGACACGCGGAAATCTGAAAAAGAGCCGGGAAAATCTTTCTGTTGTTTACATTCCTGTTCTCTCAACTAGAAAGTACAAATGTCATTTTCTCTTGTTTCACCGTCTACTTTCTTCAGTCAAGAGTACAGATGGGAAGCTCCTGTATTTAGATTTTTAATATTGCAAACATTCTCTGTGGTCCGTTTTAAAACATTTCTAATCCAGCTGCTTTTAAGAAGAACGGCTGTGGCACATAGCTTTTAGGCCACTAGAATCCGTGTGGTTTTTGTCTTTCACTGGCTTTGTTCTTGGACCACACCTCTGAAGATGAGGACATCTTCAGAGGTGGGCTCTTTGGGGCACATCATTCTTGGTTTTCCTGGCATTATGCGCAGAGTGGAAGGCTCCGTCTTTGATCCTTTCCTCCTTGCTGCTGGGTGGGAGTAAGGACAAGGTTCTCAACTTACAGGAGGACTGATTCTCTAGCCAGGTGACTCAGACGTGCTGTTGGTCGTGGTTTTCCCCCCACCACAGGGCAGGCAGGGTGCCACTGGAGAGTCTGAGCAGGAGGGGAGTGTGCATTTAGAGCAAGAAACCAGGAACGGGGAGACTGACCATCTGCTTCGCGTTAGACGGACACTTGGCCAGAAGAAGACATGGCAGACGTTCCCTACCTTCTTGATGCCTGAGGTGTCTCTTCATCTTAACTGGCTTAAACCAAGTTACAGCCTCCAGAACCACCTTTCCCATTTTTGGAAAAGCAGTATAGATAATCTGCAAGGTTCTTTCTATACGGATGACGATCTGAGGCAGTCCAAATGTGTTATGACTTTGCTCCCTTTTCCCACTAAAACTTTCTCTTCCTCAAAAGTCTTGGATCACTGCTGGCTGCCTCGGAGCGCTGTGGATACTTGAACTTTCCAGAGGCTCCCGTTTGCCTTTGGCTGCCCACCGGTACACTGAGACACAGTCGTCTCGCTGTGGGGCTGTAGTCTGGGCAGAGGGCTAAGTTATGAAATTATATCCTTATTATTGAAGAAAACTAGATGGAGGGTGTTTGCATATTCAGTAGAGTTCATAGCAAAGAGCTAAGGAAAACCGAGGAAATCTGATTTAGCTAAGGTACATTGAAGCTGTGCATATAACATTAGCCAGCAGACATAAATAACACCCCTCAGGGTTTTGAAATAAAAAGTCATAATATAATATCTAGGCTCTATTTATAGCTCCATTCATCCATCCACCCATCCACCCATCCATCCGTCTATCATCTCTCTCCTTCTCTCCAAACATACTGTGTTAGGCTAGTCAGTGTGTGGGCTAAGATTTTCTTATGGTTGAAATAGAAAAAAGTGGTACTTCCACCTTTATTAGGAATTCTGGTTCTTGAATGTTTGCTTTATGCTTTCTAATACCAGCCTTTGATAAGACCTTTTTTATTTTATTTTATTTTTTATTTATTTTTTAAAGATTTTATTTATTAGACAGGGAGAGAGAGGAGGAAGCAGGCTCCCTGCTGAGCAGAGAGTCCGATGCGGGGCTCAATGCCAGGACTCTGGGATCATGACCTGAGCCGAAGGCAGAGGCTTTAACCCACTGAGCCACTCAGGTGCCCCAATAAGACCTTTTTTAAAGAAAAAATTTAATTAACATTTATTTAATGAGAAAACCCACTTGATGGCTTATTTTAGAACCTCTCTTCTTTGGTACCTGTATCATTGCCAGTTGGGTGATTTATTTATTTTATTGTTTTTGTATTGAGACCCCCTTCATGCATTAAATCACTCACTCTTCTAAATACAACTGGAAACATTTGAACCTGAGTGGCTATTTGTAGAATAAGTTCACAAGACAGGCCTAGTTTATTGATGGCTACATAGCGAGTGATGACAAATTTAGGCTGTCTCCAGAAAGGCCCTAAATTGACACGATTAAACTTTTCCCGTGGCAAAGCCTCTTTGAGAGTGTTTAGTTTTAAAACTCAGATGACTTAAAAAAAATTTTTTTTTTTAACCAGAGTGGAAGAACCTACAGGACATTCCTTCAGTCTTCCTATAACTTGAAAATAATTTTTGAAGGAAATGAAGACTTTGCAAGCCAAGTTCTGGTGCAAAGTCAATCTTACAAATACCGGAAAATTTTACTGTGTAGGATGGAACAGCTGATTTACTCTTGACGGAGGAGTCTCCGTTGAAATAGCACATTTCTTGCTGCCAGGGAAATTCTGGGGATGACTTTCCATTACTTAGGGTATTTTTAAAGCTAATGATAGGTGTTATTTTCTTCTTTCTAGACTGCCACAAGTTTCAAAATGTACTTAGAAAACTGGAATATTCAGACAGCGACTTGGCTAAAGCGGTAAGGAAAATACCAATGACCTCCTCCCTCATGGCACCGGGATATGTTTAGATGGAAGTCACCAGATGACCGGCTGCTCTGCCAGCCATGATGCGGCCACCCGACACTTTTGTTTTGTATGAGCATCTATGCCCTGGAAGTGGAAAAGTAGGAAAGGAGTGATGTGAGGAGGTCACCATGCGGTGTATTTATTTTAGCGGATCTCTTCATAGTGCTGTTCCTGGGTACCAGCCACTCACTTCCTATTCATAGCAATCCCACGGGAGGTTGATAGTTAGCCCCAGTTTATAGATGAGGAAAGTGAAACACAGAGAGGTTATGTCACTTGCCCAGAGTCACACAGCCGATGAGGACTAGAGAAGAGCCCCAACAGACCGTGTCCAGGGCTGGGCTCTTAAACCTCTGTGTTGTGCCCCCTCTTACGTAGAGGAGGGCACACTTCTCCGACGTCAATGTCAGCATCAATCACTGATGATCTCCAGTTACACCTAGCATTAGCGGCTTTGTGGTACCCCAGAGTTTTATGGTTTTTCACTTTGTGTTTTTTGTTCATGTTTCTGTCCTTTTGTTTCTCTACACATTCCAAAATTGGAAACCTCACTTAATATAGAACTAGTAATATGCTATCCTCGAAGCAACAAACTCTAGCTACTGTAGTATTCCTACATGAAACTATCAGGCTGGAGATTCTGTTTTTGATCCATAGCGTTTTTTACGGGTCACGACATGGGAGTAAGAGGCAAGGTATAGTAACAACTCCAAAGTAAGCTCATGCACTGTAATCTGAAAGTTGATCTGAACATGCGATTTTGGAAAATTTGCACCTATTATTGCTATTAATTTTGTCAATACTTTTTTATTTTTAAAGCTTTTATTTGATGGAGAGCAAAAGAGCACAAGCAGGAGGAGTAACAGAGAGGGAGAGGGAGAGAACCAGGTTCCCTGCTGAGCAGGGAGCCCAATGCAGAACTTGTTCCCAGGTCCCTGGGATCATGACCTGAGCTGGAGGCAGATGTTTAACTGCCTGAGCTACCCAAGAGCCCTGTATTTTGACAATAATTTTAGCATAAAACTCTATTTCTGTATATTGGTTAATCCCAGTATACCAAGAGTCCTACCATCTCCATTAGGAGTTTATGTTCTAAGATGACTGAACATACATGAGCACATAATAAATGAAAAAAATATTAAAAAATCATTTTAGAAAATGAAATATCTTATTTGTACTAATGATAAAGAGTATAAGAAACAAATACCTGGGCAAACTACCCCATTTTAAAGAAACATTGCAAGGGGCATCCCAGTCCTGTGTTTCTCTCCCCAGATGCATTCTCTTTCTTTATATGAAAAGGGAGCCATAATCTCTAGTCTGGGTTCAAATTGGTTACTTTTGACAACCCATACAGAGCTGCATTGGTGTTTACTATTTGAATTCCTATTTTATTTTGTATTTGGGTCCTCTTGTTTAGTAAACCACATAATGTCATTGGTGATTTGTAGATTGAATTTGTTTTAATAAACAACCAAGGGTCAAAGGTCTCCAGGTTATCTGCAGACAACTTCTAGACCCTCACAATATCACTTTTTAAAGCAAATTCATGGATTGAAATCCCATGGACACTGTAAGATCTGAAAAGTCATGTAGCTGACACACTGATTTTGTGCTAGAGTCATTGCCAAGAGAGAGGAAAAGGTTGGCTGTGTTGGCTAGTTTGGTGGCAAAAGGGCCAGGTTGGAAAGATGAATTAATTTTGATTAGATGAAGATATCTGCTTCT